>JXCR01128574.1:19816-37323 GCA_002079205.1 Phalaenopsis hybrid cultivar | reverse complement strand
GGAGGAAGAATCACTCTCCTTAAAAGTATCTTGACTGCCATTCCCTCTCATGCCCTTCAAATATTCACAATGAAGAAAGAGACTATTAAGAAACTTGGGGATTCCAGGCTCTGGACTAAATTACTGGATGTCAGAACTCAATCTAAAGACCATTTTATATGGGAATTAGGAGCAGGGTAAATCAATTTTTGGTTAGATAAATGGACTTGGAATGGGGAGAAGCTGTCTTGTTCCACCTCCAACCCCAATTATCTAACAAAGGTAAAGGAGTATTGGTCTGATAATCAACGGAATTGAAACATTCTGAATATCATTTTAAATGATGAACAGATGCAATGGGTAAAGAATACCTCCATTTGTCCTGAGAAAAAAGACAATCGTTAATAAACAAGCTCCCTCACAGAAACTGTCAGCATATATCTTTCAGAAATTCTACAAGTGGAAACCAGTCTTGTGGGGGAAAACAATTTGGGGTAAGTGGTTAACACCCTCTATGTCATTTCTCTGCTAGAGATTATGGTAATCCTTGCTTCCAATTGATGATATCCTCAAAATTAAAGGACTAAGGGGGCCCTCTTGCTGCTACTTATGTAATGCTGAAGAAGAGAGTTTAGACCTATTTTTCTCTTGTGCTTTTTCTCAAAGGATTTGGTCTGATTTGTTAAATCAGCTTAACATTGATACTCTTAAAGTCAGCTGGGATAAATTCTTGTGTTGCTAGAAGGACTGGCAGGAAGCTAACTTGATAATCATTCCTTATATAGTTGCCTGGTTCATCTGGATGTGTAGAAATCAAGCCAAGTTTGACAATATCAAACCTTTGGGTAAGTTAGAGGTGCTCAATTGTACTTTCTATATTTGGAAAATCATTAAATACCAGTAGTTCACCAATTTATTTTATAATTGGGTGCCTGATTAGAAAGATAAGTAGATTTGCAAGCCAGCTTTGGTTCTTTGGACCCCCTCCCTCTGCTTGGCAGAAGGTTAATACTGATGGAAGCTTTACTAGGGAGTCATCTGGTTTTGCTGGAGTTTTTAAAAACTCCCAAGGGAAGTGTATTCTGTGCTATTCTTCCCCAACTTGGGCTTATGATGCACCGGAAATTGAGATGATAGCCATCTATTAGGCCATAAATTTTGCTCACCAATGTAAAATCAGCCATCCGATTGTGGAATCTGATTCTAGCACTTGTATCAGGATACTGAAAAAAAAGAAGCTCCCCTTTGGCATATTCTTAGGTGGCTAAATAAACTTAAGCAGTTCTTGAACAATGGTAGAGTGAAATTTCATCATATTCTTAGAGAAGGCAATGATCCAGCTCATTGTTTGGCTTCCATGGGGAGGAATACATAACAAATTTCAGTGGGAATTGTACCTCCATCACAGCTAGCCTTTCTTTTACATGGGGATAGTTTACCCATTCCTTATCTTCATTGTATGTACAGGCTTTTATATATATAACCTTGATGTAGTTTATTNTATATATATATATATATATATATATATAGCGGTGCCCTATCTAGCACCGTCGGCGACCAAAGCCGACTTATGCCCAAATTCAATGTGTTTGGATGGATTTTGAAGGGGTGCTTGGGAAATATCTTGGGGAATTCATTCTAAATAAAATTAAACTGCTTTTGGTGCCCTAATTTGGTGGTGTGAGTGTAAGGGAGAGTGTTTCATCTTGTTTGGAAAGTGTGAGAGAGTTAGGGTTTGTGTTTGATTCCTTTCTAAGGAGTGTAGGAGGAGAAAGAAAGTGAGAGATTACTTCTCCCTCTTTCATCTAAATAAGGTATTGTTTGGAGTTGTAAAGAGAGATGAGAATTCAAAGGAACTTTAAGGGATTTTCTTGAGGAAGAACTTGAGATAAGTTGTATTTACTTCTTATGGTTGTATGGCGTTGCTTGTAATTATAAAATCCTTGTTTTGTTGTATCTTCCTCATGAGTTCTGAGTAGATTTCTTTGTCTTTCTCCTTGCAATGAGATGTGGTGATGTGATGATTTAGATTGGTTGTGCCGATATCATGCCGAAATGTTATGATGATTTTACACTTAGTGCTTCATTTACTTTTTGATCTGGCCAATTGAATTGTTATGATTTGTTGTGAATCACATGATCTGAAGGGGCTATGTATTCTACAAAAATAGTGAAGATCACATTCAAATCCCATGGATGGTAAAGTTCATGGGGGTTAAATGCAAATAAATAAGGAAATATATTTTATTGGGCGTAAAATTTGAGATTTTAGAGTGATAGGCTAAAATCCCTAGTGTTTGTAAACTAAAGAAAGAGCTAGCCTTCAGAGGAAGGGAAGTGAGAGCTCTGGAGTGACAGCCAATATCCTCCTAGCCTAACTATTGATTTATGAGATAAACCTAAGATTAGTCAATGTTCTTTACAACACTCGAAAGAGGGTAAATAATAGGATTGCTCCTATTTGGCACAACACAATATCCTACTAATTTTTATCTTTCACTCACCACAACATCATTGTAAGGGGGAGGATGTCTTCTCCATATTTGAAATTTACAACACAAAAACTTTGTTTGGTGTTAGATAACTTGCTTAGAAGCTTAGTTAACACTTTCATTAACTTTGAATATTTAATAGTCTTTATACTGTTAGCGACTTTAATATTTTTAGCATGCACATTGTGAATTGGATATTAGATTTCTACACTTCGTTTTGCATTTTAAAGTTCCATTGTATTCCCTGTGGGATCAATAACCAGGACTCCACTAAAGCCCTATATTACTTGAGCAATACATATATTTGCATTCATAACTGCGACAAAAGAGAAGATATAAAAATTAAATTAGAAATATAGCATTTAGAAAGTCATGACCAAGTTTTTGGCGCCATTGCCGGGGAATATAGAAACAATAACAGTAAAATTAGTAGTACTTAAGAAACCTTTATTTCTTAATTTGCAATTGTGTGTGCTAACTTGTTTTAAGAGTGTTTACTATGCTTTTGTATGCATAGTATTGGATCTGTAGGATTAGTGTCTCACGATTCAGAGTTAGAACGTACTATTAGAAAAAATTGGAAGCAACAAAAAGAATTTATAAATTTGAACAAAATGGCGAACAACCTAAATGAAAATGAACATCAATCTAGACCTTTAAGAGATTATGCTAACCCTACATCAGATGAAATTCACTTAACCATTCAAAATCCTGATGTAACTACTAATTTGTTTGAACTTAAACCTGCTATTATCAAAATGGTACAAAATAGTTAATTTGGTGGGACACCTAATGAAGATCCTAATTTACACCTTACTAGCTTTCTAGAATTGTGTGCTACATTTAAATATGTGGGAGTGTCGAATGATGCCTTTAGACTTAGATTTTTTCTTTTTCACTAAGGGATAAAGCTAAAGTGTGGTTAAATTTGTTAGGACCTGGATCTATCAGAATTTAGGGAGAACTATCACAAAAAAATTTATCAAAATATTTCCCTCCATCGAAAACTGCTAAGCTTAGATATGTTATTACATTTTTTTTGTCAGATTGAAGGGAAATAAATATATGAAGTTTGGGAAATATTTAAAGATCTCCTTAGGAAATGTCCACATCACACTCTACCAGATTGGTTAATAATTCAAACATTTTATAATGGATTATTGATGCCGCCGCTTGTGGATCACTAATATCAAAACCTTTTGACGAGGAATATTCTTTAATAGAGGAGATGACTACTAATAATTTTCAATGGCCCTTTGAATGGGAGAATCCTAAAAAAGTAGCTAGTACTATTGATTCTGATGCAATATCCATGATAATTGCTCAAATTGCTACCCTCTCAAAGAAAATAGATCAATGCATAATGAACTATTCTCAAATGCCTCCGGTGTTAGAGGAAAATTCATTTGGACAAATAGTGGATTCTTAATCATTCTATGAAACCTTGAATGCTTTAAATAATAGACCAAACAATCCGTATTCAAATTATTATAATCCCGGTTGGAAAAACCACCCAAACTTAAGTTGGAATAATAGAAATACTGCTATTGCTAATCCGCAGTGGGGGAACACTTCAGTGAACCCATTGGGAAATTTGAACAACCAGAGAAAAACTAATTATAGAACTTCTTATCCTGTAGGTTCTAATAGTAATTCATAATTTAAGGAGAAGAAATTATCTATGAAAGAATTAAGCAGTAATTAAAAATATGGAAAATCAAATGGGACATATGGCTACGATGCTTAGTAATAGACCTCCATGAACTCTACCTGGCAATGTTGAAATCAATCCAAAAGATCAAAATAAAGAACAAATTAAGGTTATTCAATTAGGAGGTGGAAAAGAATTGGAAAGGAGAGTGCAAAAAGAAATTGAAGTTGAAAAAGAGAAGGTGGAAATTGAAAAAAAGTAATGACCATATATGTATATATCCATATTTAAAATATCCACTTAAATCGATGAAAATTACTGTAGAAAGACCGCCACCTCCGTTTCCTCAAATATTGAAACAACAAGATAGAGGTAAACAATTTTTAGAATTTTTAGAAATTCTAAAAAAATTAACTGTAAATATTCCCTTCGTTGAATCCTTGGAACAAATGCTCAATTATGTAAAATTTATCAAGGATATACTTAACAAAAAAGGAAGTTTACAAATTACGAGACTGTTGCACTTAATGAAGGGTGTAGCACAATTATTCAGGAAAAGCTCCCTGAAAAATGTGAAGATCCTAGTAGTTTTACTATTTCTTGTGTGATAGATGAAACTTTTTTTGGAAGAGCCTTATGTGATTTTGGAGCCAATATCAACCTAATGCCTTTATCAACTTTTAAAAGATTAGGAATAGGGGAAATTTCCCCTACTTCTGTAATTCTTCAATTAGCTGATCATTCAATAACTTATCTTAAAGGAGTTGTAGAAGATGTTTTAGTAAAGGTTGATAAATTTATCTTTCCTGTGGACTTTGTTGTGTTAGATATGGAGGAAGATAAAAAATTCCTATTATTTTAGGAAGACCATTCGTTGCTACTGGAAGAGCAATGATAGATCTTCAAAAAGGAGAATTAACTATGAGAGTTAATGATTAAGAGGTAAAATTTAATATTTTGAAATCAATGAAATATCCATCGATAGGAAAAGATGATGAATGCTTTCGAATGGAAATTTGTGATTATTTAAGAGATGATTATTTTAAGGAAACGTTTGAAGAGGAAATGGAGAATGAAGATTTGAAAATGAAAGATGATAATGAAGTGGAAGATGATCAAGATGAGATAGATAATGAACAACTAGATTATGTTCATGAGAGATTTGAAATGTTAGATACTACAGAAGATGATAATAAAATTCTAATTCCATCTATTATAAAACCTCCTGAACTTTCAATGAAAATTCTTCCTGATCATTTAAAGTATGGGCTTTTAGAAGAATTATCTACCTTACCAGTTATTGTATCCTCGGATTTAAACGATTTACAAGAACAAAAATTAGTGGATACATTAAAAAGATACAAAAAAGTTTTTGGTTGTACTTTAGCTGATATTAAAGGAATCAATCCTTTGATCTGTATGCATAAAAATTTATTATAAGAACAACATAAACTTAAAGCCGATCCGCAAAGGAGATTAAATCCAATGATGAAGAAAGTAGTAAAGAAGGAAATTTTAAAATGGTTAGATGCTGGAATTATATCTGACTTCAAACAGTGCTTGTGTAAGTCCAATTCATTGTGTTCCTAAGAAAGGAGGAGTGATTATCAACGTGAATGAAAGAAATAAAATAGTACCAACAAGATAAGTCACTGGTTGGCGAATTTGTATTGATTATAGAAAATTAAATGCCGCCACCAGGAAAGATCACTTTCCTTTACCTTTTCTAGATCAAATGTTGGATAAACTAGTTGGACATAAATATTTCTGCTTTTTAGATGGATATACCGGTTATCACAAAATCTCTATTACTCCCGAGGATCAAGAAAAGACAACATTTACTAGCCCTTACGGAACTTTTGCTTTTCGAAGAATGCCCTTTGGATTATGTAATGTATCTGCAACATTTCAAAGATGTATATGTCAATTTTTAGCAATCTAATCGATAACAAAATAGAAGATTTTATGGATGATTTCTATGTATTTGAAACTTCATTTGACACATGTTTAAATAATATAGAAAAAGTGTTAGAGTTATGTGAAAGAACAAATTTAGTATTAAATTGGGAAAAATATCAATTTATGGTTGCAGGAGGAATTATACTTGGGCATAAAATTTCTAAACATGGCATGGAAGTAGACCATGCAAAAATTCAAAATATCAAAAAACTATCACCTCTTACTACAGTGAGAGGGGTTAGAAGTATTCTAGGACATGCTGGTTTCTACAGACGATATATTAATGATTTTTCAAAGATCACTAAGCCTATGTGCCAACTTTTAGAAAAATATAGAAAATTTGATTTAATGTGGAATGTTTAAAAGACTTCGAATTATTAAAAGACAAACTAATCACTGCTCCAATAATAGTTTCACCTGATTGGGAGAATCCATTTGAATTAATGTGTGATGCTAGTGAATATGCAGTTGGAGCTGTTCGAGGGCAATGATATGATAAAATATTTAAATTTATATACTATGCTAGTAAGACTCTTAATGATGCTCAAATTAACTACTCCACTACTGAAAGAGAGTAATTAGCAATTGTAAATGCTTTTGAAAAATTTAGGTCATATTTAATTGGGACTAAATGTATAGTGCATGCAGACCATTCTGCCATCAAATACTGGATGTAAAAGAAGGAAGCTAAACCAAGATTAATCAGATGGATACTTTTGATGCAAGAGTTCAACTATATAATCATAGATAGAAAATGATCTGATAATTAAATAACCGATCATTTATCTAGACTAAAACTAGTTGAATTATCTGATTTTTAAGGGGAAATAATAGAAACTTTCCCAAATGAACAACTTTACAATATTAAGGAAAGGAATTTACCACGGTATGTTGAAATTATGAAATACCTTGTGAGTAATATTTTACCACCTGAATTAATAATGCAACAGTAACAAAAATTTATATATGATGCCAAATCTTACTTTTGAGATGAACCATACTTATACAAACAATGTAAGGATTTAGTTATGAGGAGATGTGTATCTTATGAAAAAATTGAACCAATTATTCAAAGATGTCATGATTCAAAAATTGGAGGACATTTTGGAGCTGATAAAGCTGCACATAAGATTTTACAATCTCGATTCTATTGGCCTACTATTTTTAGGTATGTTTATAGATGTATTAAAACTTGTGATCGATGCTAGGGAGTAGGTAAAATTTTTAGATGAAATGAAATGCCTTTAAATTTTACATTGTTGAAATCTTTGATGTTTGCATATTAGACTTTATGGGACCATTTATTCTTTCATTTGGAAATTTATATATATTGGTTGCTGTAGATTATGTATCAAAATGAATAGAAGAATAACTTTACTAAAATGTGATGCTCGGAGTGTTTCAAAAATTTTAATGAAAAATATTTTTTCAAGATATAGAATGCCGAGAGTAATCATTACTAATGGAGGATCTCATTTTAGGAATAATCTGATTTAGAGATTGGTTGAAAAATATAATATCAAACATAAAATATGTACCTCTTATCATCCCCAAACTATTTTTTTGGCTGAGGTATCTAATTGTGAAATTTAATGAATTTTAGAAAAAAACTATAAATCTACATAAAATGGATTGGTCTGTTAGATTAGATACTCCATTATGGACATATAGAACTGTTTTAAAACTCCTATAAGAATGTCTCCTTATAGACTAATTTTTGAAGAAACGTGCCACTTACCAGTAGAATTGGAGCATAAAGCATATTGGGCGATGAAAGAATTGAATTTCAATTTAAAGAATGCTGGTGAGAAATGATTATTGCAATTGAATGAATTGGAAGAAATTAGACATGAATCTTACAATAATGATAGGATTTATAACAAGAAAATGAAGATATGGCGTGCTCAAAAGATTACAGTAAAGAGATTTGAACCTGGACAGAAATTTTTGCTATATAATACGAGGGTAGGACCTTTAACTATTGCAAAAGTTTATCACTTTGATGCTGTTGATATTGAAGATTCTAAGACTAGAAGAATTTTTAAAGTAAATGGGCATAAGTTAAAACCTTATTTTGAGGGATCTCAATCAAGTTTTAAAGAGGCTTTAATGTTGATCTGATTAAAACTAAGTTGGTCGGGCGGACGACGTTAAACTAAGCGCTTTGTGGGAGGCAACCCATAGTTATCTTTAAGAATTAGTTTGTTTGAATTGTTTTTACATTAGTTAATTATATTTGAGCCATACTTACTCATAAATATCATAAAATAATGATTATTATTGGAACAAATAAGAAATTTGGAAGATTTATGGCCAAAACAAAATTTGGAGCATTTTTATTATTCTGGCGCCGACGACGCCAGAATGGGTGCCGACGGCGCCAGAATGGGTGCCGACGTTGCGCTATTAGATAATGCCTACCTATGATTGGGGGTAGAGTGCCGACGACACCCAAACCAGCGCCAACGACACCCATGACCTTAAATGGTTAGCGGGTTTAAATTTTAGATTTTTGGCAGAATTTGGTGGGATTTTCACCCCTATAACTGCCTAAACTCGATGTTTAAACCCTTGAACTCTAGAAAAATGATATGATAGATCCAAAATTTGCATCTCATGGCTTCCAACTCCATAGAAACTCCAAGATTTAGAGTGTTCAATAGGAGAAAATTCATCAGTGCTAAAGTGCAGCGCTTGTTCAACAAGGTTCTAATAAAGAGTAGGCTAATCAAGGAGAGAGACTTAAAAAATCATGGTATGAATGCTCCAAGTACTCAAGTAGAGGAGATTATTATGTAGAGATGTTGGGAAGACTTATGTTACACTACTACTGTTGTAGTAATTCCATTGGTTAAAGAGTTTTATGCTAATCTACATGGGATCAACCAAGGAGTTGTCTATGTGAGAGGCAGGTTTGTACCATTTAACCCTTCAAATATTAACGACTTATTTATGATAGAGAATGTGCCAATATGCCATTATACAAATTTCACCTCTACGAGAGACAATATGAATGAGATTTACTGATTTTTGATGGATGAAAATGAAGACTGGGAGATAGCAGACAACAGGTATGTAAGTTTCTCTGCTACACTGTTAAATCCTGTGTCAAAGCAATGACATTTCTTCATATCTACAAAGCTACTCCCAACTATGAAGATTAGCAAAGTGACTAAGGATATTGCAATTCTAAATTACTGTATTCAAATGGGGAGACATATTGATATTTGTACCATCATTGTGAGATCTATCTTAGGATTGATTGTACACAGATCTAAATATGGGCTTGGACATCCTTACACCATATTTCTTCTCTGCAGCCAGTCACAAGTGCCATATGAAAGCTAGGAGAAAGTGCTTCTTCCTTGGAGCCCCTGGAACTAGCTAATCTATATGATTGCCAAGCAATTGAAGGTGAGGATGATATGAGCGTTATGCAGATTAACCATCTCAGAGTTCACAGCCTATCCTACCCTACTTTTCTGAAAGTTCACAGTTGGTTCTAAAGAAGATGAAGACATTGGAGAAAGAGGTACGAAATCTTATGAATGCAATCAACAATATCTCAGAGTTATTTGATCATCTAGATTGGAGGATGAAGGAACAGTTTAATCACATTGGGCGTATTGAAAAGGGTCTGATATGTTTGATGAAGAGAAAAGAATTGATTTCTGAAGATTCAACTGATGAGTTTCCATACCACCCCTTTTACAACCTGTTCGTGCACCATAAATCCATGGGAGATATCAGAGAAGATGATAGTAGCGACATCGATGAGGAGTCGTGACTCAATTTGATATTTAGTATGTAGCGTTTTAAATTTACTATGCTAGGTGTGCTTAGTATTTGGATTACTTTGCTTTACAATTTCAAACTTATTATGCTTGAGAATTGTGTTTATGTTTAGTTTTCAGAGCTAGAGTGTTGTCATTGTGTGCTTGCTGAAATTTGATGCTGCATAGTTTACTAAAACTTATGTGGTTGTGTACTTAAGTGTGATGTTTGTAATTTGGATTTTATATTAAAAAAGTGATTTTTTGTGTTGTTTGTGTAAATTCATGTTAATTGATCACTTTATTATGATGTTTGATGCTTAAAAAGGCCAATTAGATGCTGGTGTGATTTCAAAATGATCGAAATTATGAAATATTTTTTTTTTCGGGACCATGAAATCTTTCTGGCCCCAACGATGCCCAAATACAGAAAGATTGGGTATTTTAAATCAATAGAGCGCCGACGACGCCAAAAACCCAAAAATCCCAGTTTTACCTTAAAATTGCAAATTTTACATGGGGACCTGCCATTTTTACCCTTTTATCGTCTTCAACCTTTAGCTAGGGCTAAAAACTCATACAAGGGCTTTCTTGCATTGCCATTTGGAGCATTTTCAAGGCTTAAAAAGTGTGGATTTCATCTTATTTTGGTAAGAGCTCCACTCGAAACTAATTTTTTTTTTTGATTTTCATCATTGGAATCTCCTACATTTGGAAAATCTGAAATTTGGAGTTTTTATGAATATTTGGAGATTTTCTATGGTGTAGGAGTTTTTACTTGCTAGATTTGTCTTTGGAGTTTATTATAAGTTGATTTTGAAGTTTATTTGGAGTTTTTTTTTTCAAATTTGTTAGAAATTTTCATATGGCTCCAAGGATGAGTAATGGGAAGAGGAAGTTGGATTATGATGAAGGAAAGTTTGTTAATATTAAAGCCCAGTATTAATTCAATTTGCACTTACACAGTAAGAAGTGTATACATGATCAAGCGTTTGAAGATCTGGGCAGAGTTGTAGAGCAGTTGGTAGAGTATTAGAAGTGGGAAATATTTTGTTATTTTACTGCTGATGTGATCTTGGGGATAGTCCGAGAATTTTATGCAAATCTATTATGGACTACGAGAGATCAGATGTATGTTTGAGGGAAATGATAGAATTTACCCCGGATAGGAATAATGAATTTTATTAGTTGAGGAATCCTGGTTTTTGTGAGAATACATCAATTGTTACTATGGATTCTAACTTGGATGAAGTTATTGCCTTTCTTCTTGATGAGAAAGGAGAGTGGAAAATTAAGCAAAGGCAAAAGATTAATTTTCCTTCTTCTATGTTGAATGTTGCATCTAAGGCCTGACATTACTTTATTTCTACAAAACTATTGCCTACTTATCATCACAGTGAAGTTACTTGAGATATAGCCATCTTGAATTTTTTTCAAGGATAATTAACATTGGGGCAATTATTTATAACAGTATTCAGACTATTGCGAAGGGAGAGACTATAGGAGGATTAAGACATCCTGCCCTGATTCACACATTATGTGTACTTTCAGGAGTTGATTTTGATCACAGTGATAAATGGGACCATCGTTTGAAGCCTATTAGCAAAGCCAACATTAAGACTTATGAAGCTCATGTGGGATGGAGATCAGGGAGTAAGAGTGGTGATGACCCTTCTGCCCCTTCTTCTATCCATGATATTCCTTCTACTTCCAGAACATATACTCTTTCTAATGTTATGGAACAGCTGATGATTCAACAAGAAGACATCAACAGGTTACACAATCAGATCACTGAAATAGAAGCAAGGAATGAGGCCAATGATGAGTACACTAGGAGGAGGATCGAGTACGATATAGCTTTTCATGATGTTGAAGTTAGATTCATTAGGGAGNATATAAATTTGTGATAGATAGAATTTCTAAACTATTTTTCTTCCTACTAACCAAAGGAAAATATTTTGAGATTTTCATACCTATTTTATACAGTTTTTTATGATATTTCACTTTAAAAGAAGATATTTTTGATGTTTTGTTGCAGGAATGATGAATTAGGGTCATTGGAGCAAAAAGATGCAAAAAGGAGCAAATTTGGAGCGAAAAGGACCAAAATGTGAAGAATTTAACGAGGGCGCTGACGGCTAGCCCAACGATTCCGACAACGAGATTTTCCCGAGACTCCAAAATTAATTCAATTAGAAGGTTCGCCGAAGGCAAGGTCGGCAGTTATGTCCAATTAGGCATTGGATAAGGACAAATTTTAGAGGGGTGCTTAGGCAACTCTTGGAAAAGCTCATCCACATCTTTAAAGAGAAGACTTTGGCCAAAAATAGAGGGGGGAGATTCAAAATTGAAGTGTGAAAAAAGTGTAGAGAGTCTAAATTGTGAGGAATTATTCAAGGGATTGCNGTCCGCCGACGGCACCCTCGAGGCCGTCGATGGCGAGTTCGACTGTTATGCCCAATCAGGCTTTGGATAAGGCCAAATTTTGAAGGGATGCTTAGGTACTCTTAGGAAAGCTCATCCACAACTTTAAAAGACTATTTTGGCCGAAAATTGAGAGAGCTTGGAAGTCCTGGAGAGTTCCTGGAGGTTAGAAAGGTTCTAATAGTGTGTAAAAATTATGAGGAATTCTTCGAGAGATTCTAAGAGTGGAGGGAAAGTGAGAGATTTCTTCCTCCTTGCTGCTTTGAAGAGGAATTGTGTGTGCTGTAAAGAAAGGAACATATTCAAAGGAACTTTGAGGAGTTTTCTTGGGGAGAAATTAAAGATAAGTTATTTACTTGTTGTAGTTTGTATGATTTTGATTTTATATATGAATTTCGAGTTTTGTTGTGTTTTCCCCATGAGATCTAAGTAGTTTTCTCTATCTTTCTCCTTGTCGTGAGATTTGTGAAATGGTGATTTAAATTGGTGAAGCCATGAAAATGTTTAAGAAATTGTGATGATCTTTTCACTTCGATCTTCATTTACTTTCAATCTGGCCAATTGATTTGTAAAAATATGTTGAGTTTTACAACTTAGACATCCAAGATTTAGGGAGGTCAAAGCCCTTGGAAGTTGGGTGCAAAAAAATAGGGAAATAATATTATCGGGCGTAGAATTGGAGATTTTAGAGTGACAGAATAAAATCCCCAAATAATATTATCGGGCGTAGAATTGGAGATTTTAGAGTGACAGACTAAAATCCCCAATTCGGTACTATCATTTGGGTGCTGAAGTGTAGATGTTAGCCCTTAGGTGAGGGGAATGTGGGAGCTCCGAATGAGAGTTGGTATCCTCCCAGCCCAGCTACAATTCAGTAAACAAGCTTAGGATTAGTCAATGTTCTTTATGCCTGGACCAAAGGGTAAAAAATAGGTATGCTCCTATTTGGTCAATGTTCTTTATGCCTGGACCAAAGGGTAAAGAATAGGTATGCTCCTATTTGGCACAATTCAAATGTTCTTTATGCCTGGACCAAAGGGTAAAGAATATGTATGCTCCTATTTGGCACAATACAAATTATGTTCTTTATGCCTGGACCAAAGGGTAAAGAATAGGTATGCTCCTATTTGACATAATATAATTTGAACTAATTCACTATGCCCTGGCACAATAAGTTCTTTATGCCTGGACCAAAGGGTAAAGAATATGTATGCTCCTATTTGGCACAATATAAATTCTTTATGCCTGGACCAAAGGGTAAAGAATAGGTATGCTCCTATTTGGCACAATATAATTTTAACCTATGCCTGGACCAAAGGGTAAAGAATAGGTATGCTCCTATTTGACACAATATAATTTGAACTGACCTGGACCAAAGGGTAAAGAATATGTATGCTCCTATTTGGCACAATATAAATTGAACTAATTTAAAGGGTAAAGAATAGGTATGCTCCTATTTGGCACAATACAATTTGAACTGATTCACTTTATTCGCCTAGCTGCAGAATCAGTAACCAAGCATAGGATTGTTCAATGTTTGTTATGCCTGGACCGATGCAGATTCAGTAAACAAGCGTAGGATTAATCAATGTTCTTTATGCCTGGACCAAAGGGTAACACGCAGATTCAGTAAACAAGTGTAGGATTAGTCAATGTTTTTTATGCCTGGACCAAAGGGTAAAGAATAGTCAGTAAACAAGCGTAGGATTAGTCAATGTTCTTTATGTCAGGACCAAAGGGTAAAGAATAGGTGCCTATTTGGCACAATATAATTTGAACCAATTCACTTTATCCATTCACTATAATTTCTTGACAGGGAGAAACTATTGGCACAATATAAATTGAACTAATTCATTTTATCCATTCACTATAATTTCTTGACAATAATATAAATTGAACTAATTCATTTTATCCATTCACTATAATTTCTTGACAAAGAGAAGGATGCTTTCTTATATATCATTTGGCACAATATAATTTGAACTGATTCACTTTATCCATTCACTATAATTTCTTGACAAGGTGTAGGATTAGTCAATGTTCTTTATGCTTGGACCAAAGGGTAAAGAATATGGCACAATAAATGTATGCCTGGACCAAAGGGTAAAGAATAGACAGTAAACAAGCGTAGGATTAGTCAATGTTCTTTATGTCAGGACCAAAGGGTAAAGAATAGGTGGCTCCTATTTGGCACAATATAATTTGAACTGATTCACTTTATCCATTCACTATAATTTCTTGTCAAGAAGAAGGATGATTTCTTATATATTGAATATCATATTTAAACCTTCATTAATATCATTAGTTATTAAATAGTTATTAAAATTACGTAATTATTTCAATTGCCTATTAGTGAGAGATAAGCAAATTTAACTATGTTGTTGTGATTAAAGTATTGCTTTTCTAAACTCTTAGTTCATAGTTCTAAACTTACTCCCTATAGGATCAATATCTGGGACTCCATTAGAGCCCTATATTACTTGAGCGATACGTATACTTGCGTTGATAAGTGTGACTTTACAATTATTGAATATTTATTTCGTCCATATTTATCGAATCTATAACTATTATTAAGGATTTGGTACAATTGCTGAGGAACTAAATCTTTTAGCAGTAGTATTAAATACTTATATTTTTAAGTATATATAAAGTCGCGGTCAAGTTTTTGGCACCGTCGCCGGGGAGAGAGTAAAAAAAAATCACAATCAGAGTAACTGACAAATTAGGATTATTAGAAAATTTTTACTTCAATTGCAACTTATTTTTATATTTAGTTAATTATATTACTTTATACTGATTTCAAATTGTATGCATAAATTTGGACCTGAAAATCTTATACCCTATGATTCAGAATTAGAACGCACTGTTAGAAAGATTAGAAGATTGAGAAGAGAACCTAGAAATTCTGATACTATGGAAAACAATATGAACAATCAAGGAATAGAAAATGAGCACCAACCTAGACCCCTACGAGATAATGCAAATCCTACAGCAGATGAAATTCACTTATCTATTCAAAATCCTGATATAGCTGCTAATTCATTTGAGCTTAAACCTTAAACCTGCTATTATCCAAATGGTACAAAAGAATCAATTCAGAGGTACACTAAATGAAGATCCTAACTTACACCTCACTAGTTTTTTAGAACTGTGTGCTACTTTTAAATATGACAGAGTTTCAAATGATACTGTTCGACTTAGACTTTTTCCTTTTTCACTGAGGGATAAGGCTAAGAAGTGGTTAAATTTGTTAGCACCAGGATCTATTAGAACTTGGGGAGAACTTTCACAGAAATTTCTATCCAAATATTTCCCTCCATCCAAAAGTGCTAAACTTAGAAATGACATAACATCGTTCTGTCAGATTGATGGAGAGTCAATATATGAAGCTTGAGAGAGATTTAAAGATCTTTTTAGGAAATGCCCTCATCATTCGTTACTAGATTGGTTGATAATTCAAACTTTTTATAATGGATTAGTGGGATCTCTTAGATCGATTATAAATGCTGAGGCTGGTGGTTCATTAATCTCAAAATCTTTTGATGAGGCTTATTCATTAATAGAAGAGATGGCTACCAATAATTTTAAATGACCCTCTGAACAGGTAAATCCTAAAAGAGTAGCTATATCATTCTGATGCAATATCTATGTTAGCTTCGCAGATTGCTGCAATATCAAAGAAATTAGATCATTGTGTCTGAACGGGTAAATCCTAAAAGAGTAGTTAGTATCCATGATTCTGATGCAATATCTATGTTTCTAAAAGAGTAGCTAGTATCCATGATTCTGATGCAATATCTACGTTAGCTTCACAGATTGCTACTAAAAGAGTAGCTAGTATCCATGATTCTGATGCAATATCTATGTTAGCTTCACAAATTACTGTTAGCTAGTATCCATGATTCTGCTGCAATATCTATGTTAGCTTTGCAGATTGCTGCAATATCAAAAGTATCCATGATTCTAATGCAATATCTATGTTTGCTTCGCAGATTGTTGCAATATCAAAGAATTTAGATCATTATGGGATGAATTATTCTCCAACACCTATGTTAGCTTCACAGATTGTTGCAATATCAAAGAAATTAGATCATTATTATTCTCGAATACCTATATGATGGAAGAGAATTCATCTGGGCAATTTGTGGATGTTCAACCTTCATATGAGACTTTAAGTGCTATTATAGACCCAATAACCCTTATTCAAACTATTATATCCCAGGTTGGAAGAATCATCCAATTTTAATTGAAATAACAATTCTTCTACAAATTAACAATGGGCAAACAACCCAGTGAACCCATTGAGAAATTCATTCAACCAAGGAAATGTTAACTATAGACCTTCTTATCCTCCAGGATTTAACAGTAACACTCAATTTGAGGAGAAGAAGTTGTCTATGGAAGAGCTCATATTAAACATGGGTCAACAGANATCATCCAATTTTAATTGAAATAACAATTCTTCTACAAATTAACAATGGGCAAACAACCCAGTGAACCCATTGAGAAATTCATTCAACCAAGGAAATGTTAACTATAGACCTTCTTATCCTCCAGGATTTAACAGTAACACTCAATTTGAGGAGAAGAAGTTGTCTATGGAAGAGCTCATATTAAACATGGGTCAACAGATGCAGAATCAAGGAAATCAATTACAAATTCAAGGAAATCAATTACAAAATCAAGGAACTACTATTAACAATATTGAAAATAAATTAGGGCATATCACTACAGCGCTTAGTAACCGAACATTGTGAATTTTTCCTAGTATTGTGGAACCAAATCCTAAAGATCAATGAAAGGAACAAATCAAAGCAATACAACTACGAAGTGGAAAAGGATTGAAAACAAGGGCACAGAACTGAAAAAGAGAAAGTGGATACCGAAAAAGAAAAGGATCATGAGTACCCAGATTTAGAGTTTCCATTTACACCAATGAAAATTACTGTGGAGAAACCTCCACCACCATTTCCTCAAAGATTGAAGGAACACAAACAGAATAAACAATTTTCTAAATTTTTTAAAAATTGTTAAGAAGTTAACGATAAATATTCCCTTCGTAGAAGCTTTAGAGCAAATGCCCAATTATGTGGAATTTATGAAAGATATTCTGAACAAGAAAAGGAAGTTCACGGATAACAAAAATGTTGCACTTAGCGAAGAGTGTAGTGCAATTATTCAGAAAAAGCTTCCTGAAAAATTAAAAGATCCTGGCAGTTTCACTATACC
>JXCR01128574.1:9222-19562 GCA_002079205.1 Phalaenopsis hybrid cultivar | reverse complement strand
GTTAGACACTGGAATTATATATCTTATTTCAGATAGTGCGTGGGTAAGTCCGATTCATTGTGTTCCTAAGAAAGGAGGAGTGACTGTTGAAACAAAAGAAAATAATGAATTAATACCTATTAGACAAGTTACTGAGTGGGGTATTTGCATTGATTATAGAAAATTAAACACTGCCACCAGGAAAGATCACTTCCCTTTACCGTTTTTAGATCAAATAGTAGTTAGACTTGCTGGGCACAAATATTTTTGTTTTTTAGATGGATATACCGAAGACCAAATAGTAGATAGACTTGTTGGGCACAAATATTTTTGTTTCTTAGATGGATATACCGGTTACTATTGCTCCTGAGGATCAAGAAAAGACAACATTTACTAGTCCTTTTGGAACTTTTACTTTTTTAAATGCCTTTTGGATTATGTAATGCACCTGCAACATTCCAGAGATGTACGATGTCCATATTTAATAAATTAATTGATGATGGATTGGAAGTATTTATGGAAGATTTCTTTGTATTTGGAACATCATTTCACACATGCTTAAATAATCTTGAAAAAGTTTTGGAGTTATGCAAAAGAACTAATTTAGTTCTTAATTGGGAGAAATTTCAATTTATGGTTGCAGGAGGAATTGCATTAGGGCATAAAATTTTGGAAGAAGGTATGAAAGTAGACCATTCAAAAATTCAAGTTATATCTAAACTAACACCTCCTACAAATGTAAGAGAGGTTAGGAGTTTTCTTGGACATGTTGGATTTCACAGGCATTTTATTAAAGATTTTTAAATAATTACCAAACCTCTGTGCCAACTTTTAGAAAAGGACAAGAAATTTGAATTTACTGAAAGCTGTTTAAATGTCTTTGAGTTATTAAGGAAAAAATTAATCACAGCCCCTACTATAGTTTCACCTAATTGGGAGAAACCATTTGAATTGATGTGTGATGCTAGTGATTATGTTATTGGAGCTGTTCTTGGACAAAGGTACAAAAAGATTTTTAAAGTTATATACTACGTTAGTAAAACTTTTAATGATGCACAAATTAATTATAATGTCACTGAAAAAGAGTTACTGGCCACTGTATACTTTAGATAAATTCAGATCTTATTTAATTAGAGCTAAATGTGTTGTGCATACTGATCACTCTGCAATTAAATATCTGATGCAAAAGAAGGATGCAAACATGTTGTGCCCACTGATCACTCTGCTATTAAATATCTAATGCAAAAGAAGGATGTCAAACCAATGTGTGCATAATGATCACTCTGCTATTAAATATCTGATGCAAAAGAAGGATGCTAAACCAAGGTTGGCATACTGATCAATCTGCTATTAAATATCTAATGCAAAAGAAGGATGCTAAACCAAGGTTGATATACTTTTGATGCAAAAATTTGATCTTGTGGTTATTGATAGAAAGGGAACTGATAATCAAATTTTATGTGTTGTGCATACTGATCACTCTGCTATTAAATATCTAATGCAAAAGAAGGATGCAAAACCAAGGTTGATTAGATGGATTCTCTGCTATTAAATATCTGATGCAAAAGAAGGATGCCAAACCAAGGTTAATTAGATGGATATTATTGGTTATTGATAGAAATGGACTTAATAATCAAATTGCTGATCATTTTTCAAGATTAGAAAATCATTTGACACTGACAATGAAATTACAAACAGTTTCCCTGATGAACAACTTTATAATATTAATGAGTAGAAAATACCATGGTATGCTCATATTGTTAACTATATTGAAAGTGATAATTTGCCACCTATGCTGACATTGCAACAACAAAGGAAATTCATTCATGATACGAAAACATATTTTTGGGATGATCCTTTTTTATATAAACAATGTAAGGATCTGATTATGAGAAGATGTGTACCTTATGAAGAAATAGAGCTAATCATTAAAAAATGTCATGATTATGAATTTGGAGGATATTTTTGGATTTATAAAACTGCTTATAAAATTTTAAAAACTGGATTTTATTGGCCTACTATCTTTAGAGATGTTTATAGATACATAAAAACTTGTGATCGATGTCAACGAGTAGGTAATATATCTAGAAGAAATAAAATGCCTCTGAACTTCATGTTAGAAGTTGAGATCTTTGACGTTTGGGGATTAGATTTTATGAGACTATTTATTCCTTCATTTGGGAACTTATATATATTAATTACAGTGGACTATGTTTCTAAGTGGATCGAAGCACAAGATTTACCTCATTGTGACGCTAAAAGTGTTTCAAGATTTTTAATGAAAAATATTTTCACTAGATTTGGAATGCCTATAATGATTATCACTGACGGAGGATCCCATTTTAGGAATAAATATATTCAGAGATTGGCAGAAAAAATTAATATTAATCATAGAATCTCTACTACCTATCATCCTCAAACCAGTGGGTTAGCTGAAGTTTCTAATAGAGAGATTAAATAAATACTTGAAAAAACTGTAAACCCTAGTAGAGTAGATTGGTCCACTAGACTGGATACAACATTATGGGCTTACATGATTGCTTATAAAACTCCTATTAGAATGACTCCTTACAGACTGATTTTTGGAAAGACTTGTCACTTACCAGTAGAATTGGATCATAAAAATTGGGTGATTAAAGAATTCAATTATAATTTGAAAGATGCTGGTGAGAAGAGATTGTTACAATTGAATGAATTAAGACTGATTTTTTGAAAGACTTGTCACTTACCAGTAGAATTGGAGCATAAAGCATATTGGGCGATTAAAGATATTATAATTTGAAAGATGCTGGTAAGAAGAGATTGTTACAATTAAATGAATTGAAAGAACATTTGAAAGATGCTGGTAAGAAGAGATTGTTACAATTAAATGAATTGGAAGAATTAAGAAATCCTTACCAGTAGAATTGGAGCATAAAGCATATTAGGCAATTAAAGAATTCAATTATAATTTGAAATAGTAGAATTGGAGCATAAAGCATATTAGGCGATTAAAGAATTCAATTATAATTTGAAAGATATTGGTAAGAAGAGATTGTTATAATTAAATGAATTGGAAGAATTAAGAAATGAGTCTTATGATAATGACAGATTGGGCGATTAAAGAATTCAATTATAATTTGAAAGATGCTTGTAAGAATTGGAGCATAAAGCATATTGGGCGATTAAAGAATTCAATTATAATTTGAAAGATGCTGTAAGAAGAGATTGTTACAATTAAATGAATTGGAAGAATTAAGAAATGAGTCTTATGATAACGATAGAATTTATAAGGAGAAACTAATTTATGGCATGATCGGAAGATTAACCAAAAGAACTTTGAACCAGGACAAGAAGTTTTGCTTTAAAACACTGGGCTGAAGTTATTTCCTTGGAAATTGAAGTCTCGTTGGTTAGGACCCTTTACTGTGACTCAAGTTTATACTTACGGGGCTGTTGAAATTGAAGATCAGAAAATGTGAAATAGGTTTAAAGTAAATGGACATAGATTAAAACCATATTTTGAGGGTAAAAGACCAAATTTTAAAGAGGTTTTAATGATCAGTCAACCTAAATGACACGTGAATAGGTCGAGCTGACGACGTTAAACAAAACACTTATTGGGAGGCAACCCATATTTATCTTTACCTTTATCACAATTATAGTAGTTCTTATTTGAAATTATCGTTAGTTTGTGGTAATATTAAGCTCTACTACTCTTATTTACCCTTAAATCATCATAAAAATTGGATCCATAGTGAAAAATTGGAACGCATTCGGACTAGAGCAAAATTGTTCAATTTTTGCCTTGGGTGCCGACGGCGCCCTTGACACTGCCAACGGCGCCCTCAATGCCGCCAACGACGCACTCGACGCTGCCAATGGCACCCTCGACGCCGCCAACGGCGGGTTTTTCACCAAAGTCCAGGCAAAATTAATACAGAGGCTCGCCGACGGCGCCCTTGACCCCGCCGACGGTGAGACTGGCGAGATGGCAGTTACTTGGGTTCAAATGGCAGTTTTTGGCTCTTTTTGGGTGGGAGTTACCCTTTTAAACTCCAAAATTTGATTCCTAGCCATATTTCCCCCAAAAAAAGTGAAACTCTAACAATTTCATTCCTATGACATCAAATTCCCCTGATAATCCCAGAATGCGAGTTTTCAATCGGCGAAAGTTTATTAGTGCGGAAGCGGAGCGAATTTTCAACAAGTTACTGACGAAGTAAAGATTGATCATAGAATGAGGATTTGTAAATTGTGGATTGAATAATCCCACGTCGGAAATTGAAGAAATGATAATGCGGCAAAGATGGGAAGTGTTGTGCTACACTATCGCCGCCGTGGTGGTTCCTGTGGTAAAAGAATTTTATGCAAATTTACATGAAATCAACCAGGGAATTGTTTATGTGCGAGAAAGATGGATCACTTTCACTCCTGAACGAATCAATGAATTTTACATGATTGAGAACATTCCTGTCTGCCACTATTCCAATTTCGTCCGAACGAGAAACCAGATGAATGAAATTTATCAATATTTAACGGGCAAAACTGACGACTGGGAAATAAGAGAAAACGGGTATGTTAGTTTTTCTGCGACACTCCTAAATCCTGTTTTGAAATATTGGCACTTTTTCATTTTTGCAAAATTGTTACCAACAATGAAGATCGGTAAAGTTTCTAAAGAAAGTTTTATTTTGAATTATTTCATCTAAATGGGACTGCCGATCGACATTGGATCAATAATTATGAAGTTGGTTTTGGGCCTGATCGTTCATGGATAAACTTATGGGCTTGGACACCCTTCCACAATTTTCTCACTTTGCAGTCAGTTCCAAGTGTCCTATGAAAATTGGGAAAATGTAGTTCTACCCTGGAAGCCTTTAGATCCAATTGAGAGATTCCCATCATTTGAAGATGAAAATGATATGGCCATTATAGTAGATCAATCCTCTCAGAATTCACCGCCAGTTCAACCCTTAATTCTTGACAAGTCTCTAGTGATACTGCATCAAATCAAGAAATTGGAAATGGAGGTACAAAATGTCATGAATGAGATTAATAATATCTCCAATTTCTTTGATCATCTGGATTGGAGAATGAAAGAACATTTTGATCATCTGGATTGGAGAATGAAAGAACATTTTGATCATTCTGGACATTTAGAAGATTGTTTAGGGTTTAGGGTTTAGGGTTTAGGGTTTACTGAAGAATTTCCATTCTGACCCTTCTACAACCTCTTTGTTCATGTGCAATCAATGGGTGATCTCAGAGGAGAATCTAGTACTGAATCTAAAGAATAGTAGATTTATATTACTACCTGTCTGTCTATCTATGTATTTTGATTTGAACTTTGTATTTGCTTTGCTTTAGAATTATGCTTTTAGATCTTTGTATAGTTGAGACTAAGCATAAGATGTTTTGTTTTTAGCGTTTTGAGCATTGTGGCTTGGATTGTGACGTTGAATTAATGTATTGAGGTTGAGAAAATATTAAACTTAGGTGTGTTATGGAACGTTTTTGTACCTCTTGAAATTTATATATAAATGTGATGTTTTGTGTTGTGAAAGTTTATATGTGCTAAGTACATCATTCAGTCACTTAAAATTATGTCTATAATGATTGAAAAGATGTCGTTAAGGCTTGAAATTGATTGAAATTGCAAAAATTTGGGATTTGAACCAAAATCAATAGAGCCCACCGACGGCGCCCTCGATGCCGCCGACGACTGATTTTTCTCGAGAGTTAGGATTTAATTCCAATAGAGTGTGCCGACGGCACCATCGACCCCGCTGACGGTGAGCTCACAAAAAAACACCTTTAATCGTGATTTTGACCAGTTCAACCCCGTCGACGGCGAGCTCACAAAAAAACACCTTTAATCGTAATTTTGACCAGTCAACCAACCTTTAACCGTGATTTTGACCAGCCAACTGCCACTATTCATCATCCCCTTCCTCCTAAAAACACAATTTTCGACCTAGGGCTTGAGAGATCTTGGATTGGGAGGCGATTTCAAGGCTTTTTGACACCGGATTTGATCATCTCTAGGTAAGAGCCTCACTCCAAACTAAAAATATTTGATTTTCACAATGGATTTCTTCCACATTGAGGAAATCCGAAAAATTTGAGAATGTGTAGAAAATTTGGGAAGAAATTCATAGATCTCAGTGTTAAGCTCTTAGAATTACTATTGGAATCCATAATTTGCATATTTGAAGTAATTTTTGGAATTTTTCTATAATTTGATTAGACTGAAATGGCTACATGACAAAAGATATGAGTTGAGTTTGACGAGTCTTGCTTCGTCAATGCGATGGCTCAAACAAGATTTACTTCAATATTTAAAGGAAAGAAGTGTATACAAGATCGAGTTTTTGAAAGTCCAGGAGGAGAAATTGAACGAGTTATTGCTGAGCGGAGGTGGGATAACTTTTGTTACACCACCAATAAAGCTGATGCAAATGTTGTGAAGGAGTTCTACGCTAATGTAATCTATTCTGAAGATGGAATCGTTCAAGTGTGAGGATTTCCTATTGAATTTATTGTCGTTCGCATCAACACCTTTTACAAAGTCACATACTCTTATAGCTGCCAATATGAATCCTTTGGTATGATGGAAGGCCCGCTGAATGATGTGATCAACTTTCTCACTAATGAGAAAGGAACATTGAAGATAAAGCAGTGAGAACGTGTAAATCTTTCTGCTTGCATGCTGAATGCCACCTCTAAGGTGTGACACTATTTCATTTCCTCTACTCTATTATCGAGTTATCACCATATTGAGGTAATTAGAGATAGAGCTATTCTGAATTTTTGTATTCAGAATAATAAAACTATAAATGTGGGGAGAATTATTTTTGCTATTCTGAATTTCTGTATTCAAAATAATAGAACTATAAATGTGGGGAGAATTATTCTTAAGAATATGTTGACTACAAAAAGGAGTGAGACAAGTGGAGTTCTAGGACATCGTTGCCTTATTTATGCAATTTGCAAACTTTCTAGAGTAGAAATTGGAGATGAAGAATGGGTTTACCCTATGAAACCCATTAGTAAGGCCAATTTAAAAACTTATGAATCCCCTGAGAAATGGAGAACTGGGAGTAGAAGTCAAGAACCTTCTACTAGTAGAGATGCTCCCTCTATAAGTTATGACCTTCCACCTTCTAGTTCCCCTACCCTCACTGATTTGATGAATGAGTTGAACTTGCAGCGAAAGAGCATAAAGTTAATAAATGAAAGGATTGGAGGTTTAGAACATCGATACGATTATGATATTGAGTACCTTCAGAGGCATTCAAATTTTGAGGTAGCCTATTATGAAGCTCAGGCTCGACACTACAGAGGTGAGCTTGATGTTACTTTTCCTGAGTGCCCCCGATATACTCAGTATGAACCCAATCCACCTACTGAACAAGACGATGAAGAAATAGTTTGGGATTTTGATATTTAAATACAATTGATGTACTTATATTTGTACTTCTATTTCTGTAATCTTTTTGTAATAGAAATGGATGTTTGTGTATTTGGACTTTCATTATTATTATTATGTTGTACCTGAATAATTTTAATTTTTGTTATAAAGTTAGCGTTATAGTTAACTATGCACGTGTAGTTTAATAGATGTTGAGTCGTATTGTATTTTGTAATGTAATGTGATTTTTATTTTTGCATTTTAAATTGTTTTGTTTAGTATTGTGGTTGTGTTAGGAAATGTTGTGCTTGTTCAATATTTTAGTTTTATACTTACTTCAAAATTTCATTACCCAGAAATTTCTCTAATGATTTATATGTGTAGAAAACTCCTAATATTACAGACCAGGTGAAGTAGAAATTTTGAGAAGGCCTGCAAAAAATTCAGAATGATGAAAATGCCTAAAATGCTGAGGTATGATTTATATTTAGAGTTTTTCTTTCCACCTGTATTTTTTTATATTAAAAAATTTAAGTTTTGGGGAGGGAAGAAAAAGATTAACTATTAGATGTCTTCTATTTAATTATTTTCAAAAATTATTTATATGATTTTATGTAGTGAATTTAATTCAGGTAACTATATTTTTGTAGCTATTTAAATATTTTAGTAGATTTAAAGAAATATTTTTGTAATGAAAATTAATTTTGTAACTTAAGATATTTAGTATAAAAGAATAAGATTATAGTAACTATTTAAAGTAAAANAAAATTATTTATATGATTTTATGTAGTGAATTTAATTCAGGTAACTATATTTTTGTAGCTATTTAAATATTTTAGTAGATTTAAAGAAATATTTTTGTAATGAAAATTAATTTTGTAACTTAAGATATTTAGTATAAAAGAATAAGATTATAGTAACTATTTAAAGTAAAAGAAACTATATTTTGAAGTATTAAAAATTTGGAAATTCATTTGAGAAGAAAAGATTGGGGCTCAATGATGTAAAGACTATGAAATATTTATAAGGTAAGAGAATGCTTTGAGTTTCAAATTTAGAAAAAGAAAGGTGATGTTCAAAATCGTTAAATACTATCCAGATATAGTAATCCTCACTTGAAAAGGGAAAATGAAAAGATTGAAAACAATCCCTGAAAAGAAAAGAAAAATGTATAGGATTGAAAACAATCCAAATGAAAAAGAGAAAAGAAAGAAAAAAAAATTATGGAAGTGAGGAGAAGCTTGAGGATATGCCTACAAAATTGGCTTCACTTGGACCTACCTAAAGGGAAAACCTAAATACATTCCTGAACTTATATTTATAGAATATCATCTTTTAATGGCTTCACTGGACCTACCTAAAGGGAAAACCTAAATACATTCCTGAACTTATATTTATGGACCACTGGACCTACCTAAAGGGAAAACCTAAATACATTCCTGAACTTATATTTATGGATTAGATATTTTACTAGTAGTGTTCTCAAGACTATATATATATATAAGTGAGGAGAAGCTTGAGGAGATGCCTAATCAAAAATTGGCTTGACAAAGAAAAAATTATGGAAGTAAGGAGAAGCTTGAGGATATGCCTAATCAAAAATTGGCTTCACTCAAATGAAAGTATGGAGAAGCTTAAGGATATGTCTAATCAAAATTGGCTTCACTTGGACCTACCTAAAGGGAAAACCTAAATACATTCCTGAACTTATATTTATAGAATATCATCTTTTAATGGCTTCACTGGACCTACCTAAAGGGAAAACCTAAATACATTCCTGAACTTATATTTATGGACTATATCTTTTACTAAGGTGTTCTCATGAAGTTCCTATCTTTTGAATATTCTAAGTGACTTAATATTGCAACATATAGTCATTCTTTGAAAACTAGAACTCTTAAACTTGATGACTAGATAGTCTTGTACCTACAAAGTTAATTTAATTGCTTGAAATTTTTTTGCTTAAACTTGATGACTAGATAATCTTGTGGCTACAGAGTTAATTCAATTACTTGATTTTTTTTTTCTAAAAATCTCACTATGATATTTATTTAAATCAAACTTATATTATTTTAGAATTAAAACTTTACTATAGTAGATCAGAACTTTTATGTAGTACTAAAATTACTTGAGACAAGTAATAGTTAAGTTTGGGGGATTTTAACCAAAGTTTTATGTAGTACTAAAATTACTTAAGGACAAGTAATAGTTAAGTTTGGGGGATTTTGACCAGAGAAAAATATGTTGAGATATTCATACATATTTTATACTATTTTTGATGATATTGCACTTTAAAGAAAGGTATTTTTGATGTTTTGTTCAGGAATGATGAATTACTGTCATTGGAGCAAAAAAATGCAAAAAGAAGCAAATTTGGAGCGAAAATGACCAAAATATGAAGAATTGAACTAGGGCGCCGACGACTCCATCAACCCCACCGACGGCGAGATTTTCCCGAGACTTCAGAATTAATTCATTAAGAAGGTCCGCCAACGACGCCCTCGAGGCCGCCGACGGTGAGCTCGACGGTTATGCTCAATCACGTATTGGATAAGGCCAAATTTTTAAGGGATGCTTAAGCAACTCTTGGGAAAGCTCATCCAAAACTTTAAAAGACTATTTTTGCCGAAAATTGAGAGAGACTGAAAGTCCTGGAGAGTTTGTGGAGGTTAGAAAAATTCCAATAGTGTGTAAAAATTATGTGGGATTCTTCGAGAGATTGTAAGAGTGGAGAGAAAGTGAGAGATTTCTTCCTTCTTGCTGCTTCGAAGAGGAATTCTATGTGCTGTAAAGAAAGGAAGAGATTCAGAGGAACTTCGAGGAGTTTTCTTGGGGAGAAATTAGAGATAAGTTATTTACTTATTGTAGTTTGTATGACTTTGATTTTATATATGAATTCCGAGTTTTGTTGTGTTTTCCCCGTGAGATCTTAGTGGTTTTCTCTGTCTTTCTCCTTGTCTTGAGATTT
>JXCR01128572.1:13518-78288 GCA_002079205.1 Phalaenopsis hybrid cultivar | reverse complement strand
AATTTCATTCAGAGAATTGATATGTTATCACAAAATTTTTATTATCAGGCAAGAATCTCAATGGATTTTGAGCAATAAAAGTTCCAAATTCAACTTCAAGATCATGTGAGGCCCAATTTCAACAAGTTTAAAGTCAAACTTAGTGTCTTCACATGACGAACTAAATGATGTTAAAAGTGATACAATCCAAGACAAAATAAGACTAAAAAGTATCTAAATTTGGTCTATTTATAGTCAAATCAAGCTCAAGGAGAGGAATCAAATGAGTCCAAGATCATTTATAGCTAACGTTATTAAGGGACTTAAATCTTGAAAAAATTACATGTGAGTAAGAGAATCTTTGTAAACTGTCTGATGAAATGCTTTGAAAAAAAAGGTAATTTTTTCAAAATGTTTCTCTTAAAAATTACAAGCAGGCCCCCCATTTTCACTAGAATGGGGGACGAGAAAAGAAGGGTGAGTTCACATTTAAAGTATTTCTCTTGAACATAAATGCAGGTGAACTAACACTAGGTGTTATTGGCCAATACTAGCAATTATTGCATCCAACTATGATGGTTGTAGCCATCAAATATAGCTCATACAACCAACTACGGCAATCATAACAACCATCTATGTTTTTTGTAGCCAAGTGCTACTATTGTAGCCACCAACCACAGCTTCTACNATAATTAATTAAATATCAAAATAGCAGCTGACAAAACACATCTTATAAGATTAAAATAAAAATNGGAGCACGTGGAAGTGCATGATGATCCCCACTTTAAGCTTTAGGGTTCAAAAAATAATTTTTTCTAGGCTGACAATTTTCGGAAGGTTTGACTTTATATGAGAATGTAAGATGAGTAGCAATAAAATAGTAATTAATAATTTCGACAATTATTTGGATGAAAAAAAATGAGATTTCACTTGATGAGATGAGATATGTGGTGAGATATGATCAAAAGAATTTATCTTACTTTGTGTACAATATTTTCTTTGAGATCAAGTGAAGTTAAGTTAAATAGGGAATCTAAATGATCAGGCGTCAAAAGAGATTGGACTTTCTGGAGTTAATTATACTTGAGGATACATCCAAAAGACGCTTTTGATTACTCAAGTTTAATTTGTATTTTAGTTTGGTTGAGTTAACATTAAGAAGAAGAATGACACAAAGAATGTTATCATAAAATAAGAAACTATATTTCAAAACCAACTAGTCCCTATGACAAAAATGTAGCATCGTAATTTAGTGAGACAATTGTCCCTCTACATGAAATATCTATGCAATAACAATTACTACATGACCAAAAAGACTCGAAATAGAAGTACGACAAGCCCAAATGATGATGGGTAAGAATTAAGAAAAATTAGAATGTATTAGAAAGAAACATGCTCATGATTTTTGTGGATCCATCATCCTAAGTTGTCAAGTTAAGATCACTTAGTCGTGGATATTACAGGCTCTATTTGGCCTTGAGATGCCCTATCAAAAAATACAAATTACATCATCTAGAGCTAACCTTGTGATTTCAAATCAAGAAAAAAACTATTAAGATTTTTAGCAGATGAACTTAAAAAATAAAAATGCATGAAAAAGGTTATATTCTCTAGAAATACAAGAACCGTTAATGAAATGAGAGAAAAGAGAAAGCCCAACTAAGCACAGCCAGAGCTACTCAGTTAGTCAAAAATACCATTACCTAGAAGTTAGGATGCTTAGGCACATCAATTAAAACTATGTTTATAAAANCATATTTTTTAACAACTCACAATTGGTTCATAAATGTTGATAATGGCAAGTGGTGCTTTAAAAACTATTATATTTTTTTTTTTTCTTATCACCTATGTAACATTTGTAGTCCACAAATTATTAGTACGATTTATCTTTTTATTTTATAAGCAAAAGTCTGTGGTTTTATTATGAAGCAATACAAATAAACACCATAAGATTAGTGAGTGGAGGAGAAGAAAGGGTCACCAGTCCCTGTTCATGCTCCGCTTGATTTATTTTTAAATTTTCGCTCGCTCCCACGCCCTCATTAAAAGAAATTGCATCTGTATAGATTCTCGACCACTAAATCAGTCGTAAATGTGCACTTACTCACGACATAAAAATTAATGGATGTAGTTTCACACCGTGAGTTCGCGGGTTTGAATCGCGCATAATACTCTTTCAATTCACGTTCCCAAAAAAAAAGGGTCAACAAAATACACACTATACTTGTACTCTTGTAATGAGTGATGAAATGAAAATATAATTTTGATAATAATATGTATAATCGCTATCAAAATCACATCATATAACATATTTTTCTAGCTTAAATTTATAGTGAAGATAATTTTGGCACAAATGTGACATGAGTATTACCTATCATGTATGAAAATGAGAACTAGAAAAGTTGACGAGGCCCTCATCCTTGATGCAAGGCATGAAANACTAGATGAGATGAGATATCTGGTGAGATATGATCAAAAGAATTTATCTTAATTTGTGTACAATATTTTCTTTAAGATCAAGTGAAGTTAAGTTAAATAGGGAATCTAAATGATCAGACGTCAAAAGTGATTTGACTTTCTGAAGTTAATTATACTTGAGGATACATCCAAAAGACGCTTTTGATTACTCAAGTTTAATTTGTATTTTAGTTTGGTTGAGTTAACATTAAGAAGAAGAATGACACAAAGAATGTTATCATAAAATAAGAAACTATATTTCAAAACCAACTAGTCCCTATGACAAAAATGTAGCAACATAATTTAGTGAGACAATTGTCCCTCTACATGAAATATCTATGCAATAACAATTACTATATGACCAAAAAGACTCGAAATAGAAGTACGACAAGCCCAAATGATGATGGGTAAGAATTAAGAAAAATTAAAATGTAATAGAAAGAAACATACTTATGATTTTTGTGGATCCATCATCCTAAGTTGTCAAGCTAAGATCACTTAGTCATGGATATTACAGACTCTATTTGGCCTTGAGATGCCCTATCAAAAAATACAAATTACATCATCTAGAGCTAGCCTTGTGTTTTCAAATCAAGAAAAAAACTATTAAGACTTTTAGACAGATGAACTTAAAAAATAAAAATACAGGAAAAAAGTTATATTCTCTAGAAATACAAGGACCGTTAATGAAATGAGAGAAAAGAAAGAGCACAACTAGGCACAACCAGAACTACTCAGTTAGTCAAAAATACCATTACCTAGAAGTTAGGATGCTTAGGCATATCAATTAAAACTATGTTTATATATATAAAAAAAAAAAGTTGTAAAATATACCATGTAAGCTAACTTGTCTTTTAAAAAGGGGCACCTCTATATGCAAGTAGGCCTAGCCATGCTATAAATATGCATTAGTGCTTGGGAGTTTTAATCATTGTCAAACTCTACATTGTAGCTAATTTAAGAGACACAAGGTGTACAATTTTATATTTAAAAGTGACTATTAAAAGCCTTAAATTTTAAGGAAATCTTTTTGTAAGTTAAGTTTATGTTGATTATCAATTTACAGAAGTTTGTTGGAAAAAAAAATTATGTGAAGAGACTATTATAATAAAATGATTTCTAAAAAAAATTGTACAAAATAATGACCAAAAGAAAAATAAACATAAATAAATAAATAAATAAACATCACAGATCTATGTAGTTGGGTAACTATTGAACATATATATTGAAAGAAAAAAAAAAAGAAGATAAGATATGTTTAAATACAACTCGAATTTTTAAATCAATTTAAAAAAGAGTTGTCATGGAATTCTTAAATCAATTAAAAAATGAGTTGTTTATAAGCATAAATGATCTCCCCACTCCTATTTCGTTTTCATGGAATTCATCATGTATATTTTGTACCAGAATACTATTGAATTATCCCGGAAGCTCTAGATATAATATGCAACAAGAAGTATTCTTAGATCCAAATATGAGAATATATTTGATTGAGAATTTGGTTGTACCTTATTTTATTTATGTAATTTTTCTAATTAAAAGGATGACTTGAGATAATCAGTGTTAAATAGGTCATTATAATATAATAAAAATTTAAGAAAAAAAAATATACATCATAAATAACTATGTCAGAAAGAAACTTAAACTAAAATTTTTAATGATATAACATATGACTCATAAAAAAGGACGAGTAATGGTTGTATATCTAGCACACGCAAGAAGAATATCTCTATCATAGGGCAAAAAAAATGTCAAATTAGCTATGCTTTAAACAAGCAATATATAGATTCTAACTAANAGCCTTAAATTTTAAGGAAATCTTTTTGTAAGTTAAGTTTATGTTGATTATCAATTTACAGAAGTTTGTTGGGAAAAAAAATTTATGTGAAGACCCTATTATAATTAAATGATTTCTAAGAAAAAAAAACAACTCGAATTTTTAAATCAATTCAAAAAAAAGTTGTCATGGAATTCTTAAATCAATTAAAAAATGAGTTGTTTATAAGCATAAATGATCTCCCCACTCCTATTTCGTTTTCATGGAATTCATCATGTATATTTTGTACCAAAATACTATTGAATTATCCCGGAAGCTCTAGATATAATATGCTAAAAGAAGTATTCTTAGATCCAAATATGAGAATATATTTGATTGAGAATTTGGTTGTGCCTTATTTTATTTATATAATTTTTTTCTAATTAAAAGGATGACTTAAGATAATCAGTGTTAAATAGGTCATTATAATATAATTAAAATTTAATAAAAATATATATATATCATAAATAACTATGTGAGAAAGAAACTTAAACTAAAATTTTTAATGATATAACATATGACTCATAAAAAAGGACGAGTAATGGTTGTACATCTAGTACACGCAAGAAGAATATCTCTATCATAGTGCAAAAAAATGTCAAATTACACATAAAGCCAGAAGTAGTGTTGCAAATGATTTTCTAATAAATGACAACCTAATTGTAACATATATGTATGCTAAATGGTTGCGGTGAGCTACCAAATCAGCTCATCATAGGAGACTTATCAAATTAAAGCTCATCACTTTAATAATAGATTTCTTAAAAGTTAATTTTGAAAATGTATTGACATGTTTGAAAGAGATTTACGAAAGATAAATATGTATCCAAATTTCAATGGGCGTTAACTAAAATGTTTTCAAAATTTAGCCTTATATACGACCTAAACACTCAAATTATTTGTAAAAAAAATTAATTAAATTGANATGACAACCTAATTGTAACATATATGTATGCTAAATGGTTGCGGTGAGCTACCAAATCAGCTCATCATAGGAAACTTATCAAATTAAAGCTAATCACTTTAATAATAGATTTCTTAAAAATTAATTTTGAAAATGTATTGACATGTTTGAAAGAGAATTACAAAAGATAAATATGTATCCAAATTTCAATGGACGTTAACTAAAAAGTTTTCAATATTTAGCCTTACATACGACCTAAATACTCAAATTATTTGTAAAAAAAATTAATTAAATTGCTATACCCTAATTTATGTGGATGCCTAAACAATCATATGTGCCTTATTTGTGATAAGCTTATTTAATTTCTAGATAAACCATCATCAAATAATGGTAATTAACTTATCATTAATAAGTTAAGTTTTAGAACTAAATGGTTTGTTTCCAATTAATTTGTTCTAGCTTTTATAGAAAACATGTCAATACATTATAGAAAAGTTATTGTAAGTAGTCTACACTATGCTAAATATACTGTTTAGAATGTAACTCAAGTAACAATTCAAAGTTAAAGGAAGAAATTCAACTTTTTTAAATTGAATGTAAATGTAAGAATAATTGGATAATAATTTTTAATTTTTTTTTTAATTTATGAACTCATTGTTTAATTGAATTAATAAATTGCTTAGACACATTACATCAACTAAAACTACATTCCAAAATCTTAACTGCATATTAAAAAATATTTAATATTTTTTATTATCTTCAACTAAATGGCGAGTCATAAAAAATATCAAATAAGATAAAAAATTACTGAAACTAATTAGGCATATTTAACAGTTAACTTTTGACTTTAGAAAGCTCAAATCAAGCCTTAATTAATTAAGATGAAGAAAAAATGATTTTTTTTCAGAATTTAAAAAAAAAATCATTTGAATAATGAAATTTTATAACACAATGTACGTAGAACTTATGTATATGAAATTGTAAACATATGCTTATGCATACAAAATGAGTATTTTCAAAATATTGATTCTTTTTAAAATTACTTGAAAATAGCACATAATTAGGAAAATATCAAATAAACTTGCAAAAATCAAAATAAATTATGATGTGCAAGAAAACAATTAAAATGATGTGTATAATGAAATTCATTTATGGACAAGGCTATTCAACCACAAAATTTAGGTTTCTAAATTACTAGATGAATGTACATATTGGTATTAAATACTAATATATTAGAATAAATTATAATTAAATAAATTTTCAGTAATTAAAATTTATTTTAAATAATATATCATATAACTATAAATTGTTGAACAAGTTGCTTGTTAAACCATATTTATATTTAATCCATTTAATTTTCAAGNTTACTAGATGAATGTACATATTGGTATTAAATACTAATATATTAGAATAAATTATAATTAAATAAATTTTCAATAATTAAAATTTATTTTAAATAATATATCATATAACTATAAATTATTGAACATGTTACTTGTTAAACCATATTTATATTTAATCCATTTAATTTTCAATTTCTTAAAAAAACTCAAATTTATTTATTTTCACAAATTCAAACAAATCTAATCGAGTATTAACCAAATCAAATCAGAGTAGTTCATCGAGTGCATTGGCTAGCTAATGTGTACATAACGTTGCCGCGCTCTATCGTTCTAAAATTCAAACGAAGTAGCTTTTCCTCTTTAAAAGACTTCTGTTGGCGTGATTATTTGTCTTCATTATTNATCAAATCAGAGTAGCTCATCGAGTGCATTGGCTAGCTAATGTGTACATAACATTGCCGCGCTCTATCGTTCCANATTTAATTGGATGTAATATACGCAGACTTAAGTTAATTTTCTGATAAGATTGAGTTGAGCGAAACACACTAAGTTAGAGTTCAAGTTAGAACAAAACACAATTGAACTTGACTAATTATCAAACTTAAATCAGTCTACAATGATGTCTAACAAGTCTTAAATTAGGGTTGTTGACGATCCGATTTTGAGACAAGTTGGGGTCGGCTCGAAATCAGCTCGAATGGATTGAGTGCGGCTCAGAAATGTCTCGTGACTCGTTATATATTCAATATCGAGCTAGCTCGGCTCAAAATAAAATCAAGCTTGATCAAGATCGAAATCTAAACGAGCTTGCTCCTATTAAGTTACTTAGATCCATTCCAGCTCAAAATCAGCTTGATTCGGCTCGAAATCAAAATGAGCTTGCTCAAATTGAGTTGCTTTGAATCCATTCCAGCTCCAAATTGGCGCGTGGCTGGTTACATTTGATTTTATTCAGTATTATTTGTATAATATTTATAAATAAAAAAATAGTACTTCAAGCTGATTTGGAGGTTGTTCAAGATGATCTATGTATGGCTCAAAATCAGTCTAAAAAAAAATTTGACCCAAAGTTTTTGGCTCATAACTCAGCCCGTTTATTCTGATTCTGATCCGATCTCGATCAAGGCCAAAATTTGAACGGTTTTTCGAGTGATGAATGCTCTCCGAGCTAAATTCACTGCCCTACTCGAGATTAGTTCCAACANAAAATTTAATATATATATATATATATCATAAATAACTATGTGAGAAAGAAACTTAAACTAAAATTTTTAATAATATGACATATGGCTCATAAAAAAAAGGCGAGTAATGGTTGTATATCTAGCACACAAGAAGAATATCTCTATCATAGTGCAAAAAAAAAATGTCAAATTAGCTATGCTTTAAACAAGCAATACACAGATTCTAACTAAACACATAAAGTCAGAAGTAGTGTTGCAAATGATTTTCTAATAAATGCAACCTAATTGTAACATATATATGTATGCTAAATGGTTGCAGTGAGCTACCAAACCAGCTCATCATAGGAGACTTATCAAATTAAAGCTCATCAATTTAATAATAGATTTCTTAAAAATAAATTTTGAAAATGTATTGACATGTTTGAAAGAGATTTACGAAAGATAAATATGCATCCTAATTTCAATGGACGTTAACTAAAAAGTTTTCAAAATTTAGCCTTATATACGACCTAAATACTCAAATTATTTGTAAGAAAATTAATTAAATTGCTATACCCTAATTTATGTGGATGCCTAAACAATCATATGTGCTTTATTTGTGATAAGCTTATTTAATTTCTAGATAAACCATCATCAAATAATGGTAATTAACTTATCTTTAATAAATTAAGTTTTAGAACTAAATGGTTTGTTTCCAATTAATTTGTTCTAGCTTATATAAGTTAGAACAAATTTATATATTAATAAGTTAAGTCTTAAATGACATAAAAGACATGCATGTTATCTTATATAAAATTTATTGTAAGTAATCTACACTATGCTAAATATAATTTAGTTTTGAATTTCTAAAAAAAAAAAGAACCGTTTAGAATGTAACTCAAGTAAAAATTCAAAGTTAAATGAAGAAATTCAACTTTTTTAAATTGAATGTAAATGTAATAATAATTGGATAATAATTATCNATGTAAATGTAAGAATAATTGGATAATAATTTTAATTTTTTTTTAATTTATGAACTCATTGTTTAATTGAATTAATAAATTGCTTAGACACCTTACATCAACTAAAACTATATTCCAAAATCTTAACTGCATATTAAAAAATATTTAATATTTTTTTATTATATTCAACTAAATGGCGAGTCATAAAAAATATCAAATAAGATAAAAAATTACTGAAACTAATTAGGCATATTTAACAGTTAACTTTTGACTTTAGAAAGATCAAATCAAGCCTTAATTAATTAAGATGAAGAAAATATGATTTTTTTTCAGAATTTAAAAAAAATNAAATGGTTTGTTTCCAATTAATTTGTTCTAGCTTATATAAGTTAGAACAAATTTATATATTAATAAGTTAAGCCTTAAATGACATAAAAGAGATGCATGTTATCTTATAGAAAATTTATTGTAAGTGGTCTACACCATGCTAAATATAATTTAGTTTTGAATTTCTAAAAAAAAAAAAGCCGTTTAGAATGTAACTCAAGTAAAAATTCAAAGTTAAAGGAAGAAATTCAACTTTTTTAAATTGAATGTAAATGTAAGAATAATTGGATAATAATTTTAATTTTTTTTTAATTTATGAACTCATTGTTTAATTGAATTAATAAATTGCTTAGACACCTTACATCAACTAAAACTATATTCCAAAATCTTAACTGCATATTAAAAAATATTTAATATTTTTTATTATATTCAACTAAATGGCGGGTCATGAAAAATATCAAATCTAATTAGGCATATTTAAAAGTTAACTTTTGACTGTAGAAAGCTCAAATCAAGCCTTAATTAATTAAGATGAAGAAAATATGATTTTTGTCAGAATTTTAAAAAATAAACACTTGAATAATGAAATTTTATAACACAATGTACGAAGAACTTATGTATATGAAATTGTAAACATGTGCTTATGCATAGAAAATGAGTATTTTCAAAATATTGATTCTTTTTAAAATTATTTGAAAATAGCACATAATTAGGAAAATATCAAATAAACCTGCAAAAATCAAAATAAATTATAATGTGCAAGAAAACAATTAAAATGATGTGTATAATGAAATTCATTTATGGACAAGGCTATTTAACCACGAAATTTAGGTTTCTAAACTACTAGATGAATGTACATATTGTTATTAAATACTAATATATTAGAATAAATTATAATTAAAATTTATTTTAAATAATATATCATATAACTATAAATTATTGAACAAGTTTATATTTAATCCATTTAATTTTCAAATTCTTAAAAAAAACTCAAATTTATTTATTTTCACCAATTCAAACAAATCTAATCGAGTATTAACCAAATCAAATCAGAGTAGCTCATCGAGTGCATTGGCTAGCTAATGTGTACATAACATTGCCGCGCTCTATCGTTCTAAAATTCAAACAAGTAGCTTTTCCTCTTTAAAAGACTTCTGTTGGCGTGATTATTTGTCTTCATTATGCTGCTGACGAAATTTGAGTCTCAGAAACGCGTGAAAGAGGAAGAAGAAGGAAGCTGATGTTGGCGTTGCTTTTCGTCAAATTTGATGGCCGGCTTTATGACTTCAGAGTTCAGACTCAAAAAAACGGGAGAGATGTAACAGACGGCAATTACTTTCCCCATTGAAGGAAGACAAATTATTTCCTTCATTCTATGAGTCAATATGCTTCTGTTATTTCATACCAAATGTTTGTTGTGAGAATACTTTCCATTTTGTCGCATTGCTTCTTTATTGTTAAGTTGTTTTTTTTATTTCTTTTTTCTTAAGAAGTATCAGTATTCTTGTTTTGTAGTTTTGCTAGTTATTTACATTGAACTTTGGTGGATTCAAAATAACTCTTTAATTTGTATGTTCGAATGGGATTATGTTTTACGAAAAATTATTTTACATGTGGATATCAGTACGTATGGATAACAGTGGATGCGGAGAACACGTCACCACATTTTCACGTGTATGTGACAGCAGACTCTTTGTCATTCACCGTTATTTATACATGCAATATTCATACATAAAAGCTTTTTCTATTCTATATGATAAAAAAATTATAAGAAAAAGTTGAATATTTTTTTTCTATGAATCAAGCTTGAATGAAGATAACTGAACAATGCAAAACCTCGTTGTGATTATTAGTGTATGTTAAATTAACTTGGACTTATTGGAGTCAAGTTTTGAGCTCAACAATTTTAGTGTATAGTGATTCATTTGTGATTTGATTCGACTCAAAACCATTGTATGTTTACACATACTTGATATGCGTCCTATGAAATAATAATTGCTTCATTGTTTGATATTTTGTTGCTCATGTAAATTTAATTGGATGTAATATACGCAAACTTAAGTTCATTTTCTGATAAGATTGAGTTGAGCGAAATACAATAAGTTAGAGTTCAAGTTAGGACAAAACACAATTGAACTCGACTCATTATCAACCTTAAATCAGTCTACAATGATGTCTAACAAATCTTAAATTAGGGTTGTTGACGATCCGATTTTGAGACAAGTTGGGGTGGGCTCGAAATCAGCTCGAATGGATTGAGTGCTGCTCAGAAATGTCTCGTGACTCGTTATATACTCAATATCGAGGTAGCTTGGCTCAAAATAAAATTAAGCTTGATCAAGATCGAAATCTAAACGAGCTTGCTCCTATTAAGTTACTTAGATCCATTCCAGCTCAAAATCAGCTTCTTCCAGCTCCAAATTGGCGCATGGCTGGTTACATGCGATTTTATTTAGTATTTTTTGTATAATATTTATAAATAAAAAATAGTACTTCAAGCATTTGGAGGTTGTTCAAGTTGATCCATGTATGGCTAATCAGTTTGAAAAAAAAATTTGATCCAAGTTTTTGGCTCATAACTCAGCCCGTCTGTTCTGGTTCTGATCCGATCTCCATCCGGGCCAAAATCTGAATGGTTTTTCGAGTGATGAATGTTCTCCGAGCTAAACTCACCGCCCAACTCGAGATGAGTTCCAACGTCTTATAATCCATCTTTAAAAACAGATTGGTTTACCTATATTTCTAAAATAAAAGTAACCATATATACATTTTAATTTTAAGCTTTTGAATTTCATGAATGTCCTTTCAGTTTAAATGCGAGTTTGATCATAAAATTTGCAAGTATCTGCTTTACTGAACTTCCTGAAAGTTGCAGAGATTATAAAAATTGTCATCTACTCGAGAGCAATCTTTTGTGCAAAATGCCAAGTTTATTTCAATCACTCAAAACTAATTTAACTAACAAAAAAATTTTGGCATCAGAGATTATTTTAGGGTCAAAATAATCAACTTATTAAGATAATTTTAAAGTCCTGAAAAAAAAGTATTAAGAATTAAGGGAACATGGAACCAACCCTCTGAAAAGCTCTCCACATAAGCATCATGGATTTCAAATAATCTTCATTGACATCTATTTTATGAGTCGTTTGTAATAAATTATTGCATATGAGGAGATGACATTTCGGTGCACAGATAAAAGCTAACTTCAAACTAAATCAATAAATCTTCATAAATATATTCAAATCAATTTCATTCAGAGAATTGATTTGTTCTCACAAAATTTTTATCATCATGCATGAATCTCAATGCATTTTGAGCAATAAAAATTCCAAATTCAACTTCAAGATTATAAAAGTTCCAAAAGTCAAACTTAGTGTCTTCACATGATGAACTAAATGATGTTAAAAGTGATACAATCCAAGACAAAATAAGCACATATCAAAAACTTGAAATATTATTAATGATTTTGGTACATTAATTGAAAGACTAAGAAGTATCTAAATTTGGTCTATTTATAGTCAAATCAAGCTCAAGGAGAGGAATCAAATGAGTCCAAGGTCATTTATAGCTAACATTATTAAGGGACTTAGATCTTAAAAAAATTACATGTGAGTAAGAGAATCTTTGTAAACATGAAATGCTTTGAAAAAAAACCTAAAATTTTTAAAATGTTTCTCTTAAAAATTACAAGCAGGCCCCCCATTTTTCACTGGAATGGGGGACGAGAAAAGAAGGGTGAGTTCACAATTAAAGTATTACTCTTGAACATAAATGCAGGTGAACCAACACCAGGTGTTATTGGCCAATACAAGAAATTATTGCATCCAACTATGATGGTTGTAGCCATCAAATATAGCTCATACAACCAACTACGACCATTAAAACAACCATTTATGTTTTTTTTTTGTAGCCAAGTGCTACTATTGTAGCCACTAACCACAGCTTCTACAACCAAGTACAGTTTGTTGTAGCTACCAACTACAACTTTTTGCAGCAAACTATGATTGTCATAGCCACCAACTATATTTTTTGTAGCCAGATACTGTTAAGTTAGCCACCAACTAGTGTTCTTGTAGCCAATTATGATTGTGATAATTAGTTATTGTACTTTCAACTTCCCTAATACAAGAGAAGAGTGAAACTATATACTTTCAATTTTCTAATTGACCACTTTTATTGGGTCATGCACAATGATTTTTTCTCTTTGAAGAGTTTTCCATAAAAAAAATATGGTTTTCGTACTTCTTCTTATCTATGTGTGTTGGAAATTTATATTGAACTAAGGAATAAGATTTCTCCTTCATTAAAAAATTCTTAGTATGCAACAAGAATATTGATATTTTGCTTTATTTGAAATCACAATATCAAGTTCTATAAGCATTATATTGATCTTGTAATAAAAAATTTCGCTACTAATAAATACCATTGAGTCATTATTCACATTTGAAGGTCAAGTCCATGACCATTCAAATAGTCTAATTTATGGGTAGAAACATTTGGTCATACTTTTATACAATGAGATCACAATGTTCACTATCTATTGCTATTAAGATTAAAAAACTTTTTAACATAATTCCATACAACGATAGAAATATCCCTTTAAATTTCTTATAAAATTCAAGAGGGATTTTCTTATCTGGATCAAAGAAAGTCCTAGAATTTTAACCACCGCCTGAGATTATTTACACTCATTTATAGCGATTTCACATCTATCTTAAACTGGATGCTTGTCACCTTTTGTTCATATAGTTCCCTTTTTTCTAAAAGATGGAATTAACTTATATTTATTTATTTGTTAACATCAGATCATGCAATTATTCTTTTAAAAGATAGGACACTCGTTGTTTAGTTGCCCATTTTGTTAGAGTTGTACCTTCTCAATCCCTCTTAAAGAACGGGGTTGTTCGAGCTAACTCGCCCTACACTTTTTTTTTACNAGGAAAGTCCTATGGCTAGACCTAGACTACTAAAGAAATTTCTAGACCTCAACCAAAAGTGAGGTCAACAGGCCTATTTTGTATTGATTGTCATTCTTCACTCTAGTTAAGCCATTCTCTATCACTAGAAGAAAAATCATTTAACTAATATTAGTTAACTCAATGGTTTTCCTATATTTTTTTTCTTTTTCCTCAACTCAGGCCATGTCTAGCTCTATAAAGTGAATTGGTTTGATTACCTTCAGTCCCTCAATATTCCTATCATATCACCCACAGATCTCNCAAGTGAGCAACTTCAAAGGTAAACTTGTTTACTATCTTTAAGTTATATAGGCCCTCTTTTAGGAAAGGCCTATTTTGTATTGATTGTCATTCTTCACTCTAGTTAAGCCATTCTCTATCACTAGAAGAAAAATCATTTAACTAATATTAGTTAACTCAATGGTTTTCCTATATTTTTTTTCTTTTTCCTCAACTCAGGCCATGTCTAGCTCTATAAAGTGAATTGCTTTGATTACCTTCAGTCCCTCAATATTCCTATCATATCACCCACAGATCTACTCATGATTGTTTTATCTTTGTCTATATAAAAAGGACCATTCTTATTTCATTTATCTATCTCTATGAGACTCCACTTCTAAAGAAAGATTATTAAGTAATGTCATCTTCAATTCTAAAGAAAGAACAACAGGAATGGTTTTCTATGCTACTTTACACATCATCATCATCAAATCATACCATCTCTATCTCTAGAAAGAGGATTATTAAAAACTTTTAGTACCATATCAACCCTCCTATGCACAACATCCTTGACATTAATATTGAGCCATTTTTACCTCCTGTTAGGAAATCGATTTGACTATATCCATATTTTACCCTAACTTTCTTGTGCTTCCATGCCCACTATGCATAGGTCCTGCCATCCCCAACTCTTGGTGGACATGGCCTAGCCATCCTTATTCTTTAATTATTAGTTCTCTTAGCCTATGGATTTGTTTTCTCAAGATGATTGTAATTATGTTTCTAAACGATATTGTAATAGATGAGCTTCTAATATTTTTTTTTCTTTTTAAATAGTGAACATTTTCTCTTAATTAATTCCATTTTGGATATATGCCAATCAATTGAATTACTCTAATCTATGTTTCTTCTCCCTACGTTTTGATTTTTGCTTTATGTTATCATAGAAAAATGACCATGATACTTCCAAACTTTTACTCCTAGACTCTCTAACATCCATGCACTCCCATGCATTGTGTTATCAAGTTTAAACTCAGTTGCATTAATCACGGAATAAAAATAGGAAATTCACATATGCAACACGCAATTCTTATGTATTTATAAATCTCACACCGAAACTTCTATATTTACATACATATCAATTTAACGCTTTAAACCTATGCTGGAAAAGATATGTTTACTTTTAAGAAAGTGTTAATAATGTTATTTTTTATGTGATAATAAAATTTTAAGTGGTATTTTTGTAATTATAACAATTGAGGTGTGAGATATGCAAATACATTAAAAATTGTATGCTGTGTATGTAAACGCCCCTTATGGAAAGATATAAAAATTGTCTGTTATGCATCACTCCAAAAAAATAATAGCAAATTTCACACTAAAAAAAACAGTTCGGCAACATCTGAAGATACTCACAATCAAACCTCTTTGGAAGGTGAAAAGTTCTAGCAAGACTTTTTCCCTGATGAAAGAGCCATAACTATAAATAACATAATACAATTAGCACAAACATAAGATTATAAAGTATTAGAATAATAAAAACATTTAACCATTCTTAATCTCATGTAATTTATCATTTGTGTTAACAAAGGATGCAATATATAATGAGTTAAACCAAAAAGTAATTAATATTTTTTTCAAACCATCAATTAATAAACTAAATCCAAAGTTAACAATAAAAATCATAATTAATTAAATATCGAAATAGCAGCTGACAAAACACATCTTATAAGATTAAAATAAAATAATTAAAAAAAAAATGTAAAAGACGATTGATGAGCTAACTCCCCACTGAAAGCTAAGGAGATATGTTTCAACTCATGTATTCCCCATAGTTTATTCCTCCATTTCCTCTCTGTCCACAAAATATAAAAAAATCATGACCTTTTCTGTTAATCATCATTAACGCAGACTAATCACCTTTTTATTCTCTCTCCTCAATTTCTAATTTGTCTCTTTGTTTATTTTAAATTAATGTGCAAAAGGTACCCTCTAATCTCCATCCGCAGCCCATGTAGTGCCCCGACACCACAACCTCTAAACCCTAACATTTACGCTTTAACGCGTTGCTGCCCGATTCCCTCTTTCGTCTCTCTCTTTCTATTTTTCTTAAGCTTCCTACACTCAATTAAAACAGATACAGAGAAAGAACAGATCAAAGCGTACAGCACAACTGAGGNCACCACAACCTCTAAACCCTAACATTTACGCTTTAACGCGTTGCTGCCCGATTCCCTCTTTCGTCTCTCTCTCTCTCTTTCTATTTTTCTTAAGCTTCCTACACTCGATTAAAACAGACACAGAGAAAGAACAGATCAAAGCGTACAGCACAACTGAGAACAGCCCATGGAGGAGAGAGTTCACAGAAGAAAGAAAGAATGAGAGTACTTCAAATTTAAATACCCTTTCGAGATCTGCAGAAGGAGAGAGAAAGGCGTCTCCTTTGCCGGCGAGCTGAATAAAAAATCGAATCTTTGGGGCAGAAAGACATGAGAGCAGGACTGAGCACAATTCAGCAGACACTGACGCCGGAGGCCTCGGCGGTTCTCAATCAAGCGATTGCCGAAGCAGCCCGCAGGCGAAACGGGCAGACGACGCCTCTTCACGTCGCGTCTGCCCTACTGTCTTCCCCCTCCAGCCATCTCCGGCAAGCTTGCATCCGCTCCCATCCAAATCCCTCTTCTTCCCACCCCCTTCAGTGCCGTGCTCTCGAGCTCTGCTTCTCCGTCGCCCTCGACCGCCTCCCTTCTGCGTCTACCACAGCCACCCCGTCGCCGGATGACTCCCCGAGTTCCGCGCCACCTCCAATCTCTAACGCTCTCATGGCAGCTCTCAAACGCGCCCAAGCACACCAGCGACGAGGCTGTCCTGAATCCCAGCAGCAACCGCTCCTCGCCGTCAAGGTGGAGCTCGAACACCTTCTCCTCTCAATCCTCGATGACCCATCCGTAAGCCGCGTCATGCGGGAGGCCTCCTTCTCCTCCCCTGCAGTCAAAGCTTGCATTGAAAACTCCCTCTCCTCCTCCCCCTCCCCCTCCCCTTCCCCTGCTCGCAACCTTTACCTAAGCCCCCGCCTCGTCGGCACTGCTGCTCTCCCAGCAGTAACCGATCCTTCTTCCATCGGCGGCGACATCGCCAAGGTCTTCGACATACTCACGCGAACCAAGAAGCGAAATCCGATACTCGTCGGTGACGCTGATCCCGGTGCCGTGATGAAAGAAGTGATTGGAAAGATTGCTGCAGGGGATGCTCCGGTTAAGTTTCGATCCATCTCTGTCATCTCCACCGAGAAGGAGTTCGATTTCTCCTCATCAGATCGAAAAGAGATTCCTTCCAAGATCAGGGAACTAAATTCGATGATCGATTCGCGGACTGCCGCAGGAGGTGGCCCTGGTATTATTCTCGATCTCGGAGACCTCAAATGGTTAGTTGAAGGTGCAAGTCAGCAGCAGAGCCTTACAGATGTTGGCCGCTCCGCCGTGGCGGAGATAAGCAGCCTCCTTGTACGATTTGGCGGCAGATTGTCGTTAGTCGGCACGGCGACGTGCGCGACTTACCTTCGATGCCAAGTCTACTTCCCGACGATGGAGAGTGATTGGGATCTGCAGGCAGTACCTATCGCCCCAAGAACGGCGCCTCTCCCTAGCTTGGCCCCCAGGTCTGTTTCATTACTCTAGTTTGCCNTCGATGCCAAGTCTACTTCCCGACGATGGAGAGTGATTGGGATCTGCAGGCAGTACCTATCGCCCCAAGAACAGCGCCTCTCCCTAGCTTGGCACCCAGGTCTGTTTCATTACTCTACTTTACTTCTTCTCTTTTTAGGTTGTTCTTTTGGCATTGAATAATTGAAGAGTTTGTGGGGTTTGCACTGTTTTAGGGTTGGAAGTAATGTGATCCTAAGCAGCAAAATTGAATCTTTCGGCACGCCGAGAGGTTTTCCCCCGATGGGCATCTGCGGAATCGCTCCGAGAAAGCCGTCGGAGAGCCTAGACGCCTTCTGTAAAAATTCGCTATGCAATCTTTGCAAGGAAAGCTACCAGCGCGAGGTAGCTAAATTTGGAGAGGATGAATCCGAGAAATCCACCGAAGGCACGCCAAATGCACGGAAATCTCTGCCTCGCTGGCTTCAGATAGCCACCACACCACCTCCTAATCTCCAGGTTTAAAATCTGAACTCTGAACTCTGATAATTGAAGTCAGAAAACATTTTCCAACGAACAAAATTTCAAATTTCAGCTTTTTAATCGAATTAATCTCAATGCTAATCAGAAACAGGAACAAGAGCTGATGAAAAAATGGCGAGAAAACTGTTTCCAACTCCACCGCAACTTCTTTCCGGTTACAACAAAACCTTTAATTACTGGTTTTCCATTATCGAAACCCATCCCGATCAATTCTACCCAGCTCAAACCCACCCTTCAAACAGCCGACGTGTTGACCACGCCGCAGAGGCCGCAGAGGCCGCCAAGCCCACCTGGAGCATTAGTCAAGACCGACCTTGCTCTTGGTCCTGTTCAAAAGCCTAGCGCAACAAAATTCACCGGTGACGCGACTTCCATTAAAAGGCTTGTCAACGGCTTATTAGATAAAGTCAGCTGGCAACCGGAGGCGGCCTCTGCCGTCGCCGCCGCTGTTATACAATCCAACTCCGGTATCGGAAAGCGGCGTAATGGCAGCCAAAAAACCGACACTTGGCTCCTCTTCGCCGGTCCAGATCGCGTTGGGAAGCAGAAAATGGCAGTCGCATTATCTGATCTAGTATTCGGCACCACACCGCTCATCATTCGGTTGGGCTTGCCGGAAACCGCAGCCGGGGAGGAACCTCAAGAGCACAACCAGAGTTTCCGAGGGCGGACATCGATTGATAGAGTTGCAGAGACCCTTCGTGTTAATCCGTTCTCTACTATATTCTTCGAGGACTATGATCAAACCGATTCCGCGCTTCGGGGAACGATCACGCGAGCTATGGAAAGGGGCCGGCTTTTGGATTCTCGTGGCAGGGAAGTCGGTTTGGGTAACGCAATCTTTATACTCACCGCTGGATGGTTGCCCGAAGAGCTTGGGAATTCGAACGAGGAGCTCCGGCGATCGGAAGAGAAGATCACCAAGCTGGCCACCTCTGGTCGTCAGCTGGAGTTGCAATTTGAAGAGAAGACGAATAAGCGTCGCGGTCAGTGGCTGTTCAAGGATGAAAGGCTCACTAAGCCGAGGAAGGATTCATTATCGCTGGACTTGAATCTGGCCGGCGCCTCTGGGGCTTGCAATGAGGAAGCCGGCGAGGGCTCTTGGAACTCTAGTGATCTCACTGTAGAGCACGGGCAAGAGCATGGGCATGGCCGTCTTGTGACGCAGAGCTTGGTGACTCCGATGGTTGCTTCAGCATGGACATCAGAGATTAACGAATTGATCGACGCCACCATAGTCTTCAAACCCATGGACTTCACGCCGCTACGAACAAAAGTTTCAGATTCAGTGTCAGCGAAATTTGCACAAATCATGGGGGAGGGACGGTCGATTGCCATTGATGACGATGCGCTCGATCAAATGGTCGGCGGACTCTGGCTGGGTGGCGATGCGTGCAACCTGTTCGACGAATGGGCTGAGCGAGTTCTCGCACCTGTGGTCGAGCAACTAAGGGGTAATCCGAAGGTTGAGGAAGGAGTGATCGTGCGACTATCGTCGGTGATGAGTGGAGGACAGTCGCATAAAAGTTACTTGCCGGCATCCGTGAAATTAACCGTTGGCGATCATTGATGGATATATTTGCAAAAAATGATCTTCGTTGATGGATAGATTTGTAAATATAGGGGGGGTGCGAAGGAGAGCCATTGTGATTAGAGATGGTGATTTTGAAGCCGGATCTAGTTTTAGTGTTATTTAAATATCAAAATATTAATTTGATTTAAGTACTTTTTGGTATATACGTAATTTTGGTTTAATAATTTCATTCCCTCAATGATTTAAATTAAGGGATGTGATGGCTGAGAATAAAAGGACAAGATGTCTTGTTTTCTATAGAGTTATTAGATTCTGAATGAACATTTTACCTTTTGTTGAAATGGTGCGTACGTGACTGTGCAAATTACACTAAAGTTAGTTGTCGATTCCCATTTCGGAGGAATTTGAGAACTTTGAGGATGTGTCTGTCATTTTGTGGTTGTCTTGGATTGGGAATGAAATTGGCTAGAGCTGAAGAATTCTTTTTTTCTTTTTTTCTTAATTTGCAAATGTTAGTTTTGTATTAATTCTTTTGCGAAGAGTTGCAATTCATTAAAATACTCATACTTCTTTAATTTATCTTTGATAAGTCAATGTTCATAGAATGCAAGAAATCTATATGCTTTGCCATTTTAATATCAAAACAGGGATTTACAGGAGGTTTATATATTGTCATCAAAGATGAGATGTGAAGGCTTTGAATCCTTCCTTCCTTCCTATTATTTATTTATTATTATTATTATTATTTTAAATGGAACAAACGGGTTCTATCGTTTGGTTTGATCTTAGTATATTTGTATGTATCAGTGTGGGATGCGCATCACTCCGGTTAGCATAATATTTTTTAAAAAAATTAAGTATAAAAAAATCGTAAGTGGGTTGAATTTCTCAAGCGAATCAGTTAAAAAAGAAAAGCATCATCTTATTAAAAGCTCATAAGCCTTGAATTTAAATATAGGTTTTAGTGAGGAGTATTTTATTTCTTATATCGCTTTATGGCACGTATTTATAAAAAAAATTATAAGGTTGATTGGGCAGTTGCACTTATTAAAAGTGTAGTCTCAAAGCATGTGTCTANCTCCTATGCACAACATCCTTGACATTAATATTGAGCCATTTTTACCTCCTGTTAGGAAATCGATTTGACTATGTCCATATTCCACCATAACTTTCTTGTGCTTCCATGCCCACCATGCATAGGTCCTGCCATCCCCAACTCTTGGTGGGCATGTCCTAGCCATCCTTATTCTTTAGTGATTAGTTCTCTTAGCCTATGGCTTTGTTTTCTCAAGATGATTGCAATTATGTTTCTAAACAATATTGTAATAGATGAGCTTCTAATATATATATTTTTATTTTTAAATAGTGAACATTTTCTCTTAATTAATTCCATTTTGGATATATGCCAATCAATTGAATTACTCCAATCTATGTTTCTTCTCCCTACGTTTTGATTTTTGCTTTATGTTATCATAGAAAAATGAGCGTGATATTTTCAAACTTTTACTCCTAAACTCTCTAACATCCATGCACTCCCATGCATTGTGTTATCAAGTTTAAACTCAGTTGCATTAATCACGGAATAAAAATAGGAAATTTACATATGTAACACGCAATTCTTATGTATTTATAAATCTCACACCTAAACTTTCATATTTACATACATATCAATTCAACGCTTTAAACCTATGCTGGAAAAGATATGTTTATTTTTTATGTGATATTAAAATTTTAAGTGGTATTTGTGTAATTATAACAATTGAGGTGTTAGATATGTAAATACATTAAAAATTGTGTGCTATGTATGTAAACGCCCATTACGTGCTTATACTAAGTAAAGATATAAAAATTGTCTGTTATGCATCACTCCAAAAAAATAATAGCAAATTTCACACTAANTATATATATATATATATATATAAAATTCCTAAAAAATTTAGAATTAGACGTGCACTAGAAGATTCAAGGCGGTAGAGTAATAAATTATCGTATGAATATAGTACAAGATCGAGTATATACACAGATAAAAGAATTGTGCTTCGGAGAAACCACAATTTATACGTGAAAAATCCTGTGAAGGGCAAAAATCACAGGGCATGCCCAGTCAAAATAATCCACTGAGAAATTGTAAGTGTATAGGTCACTCTCATTTAGAATTAAAGAAGGTGAAATTACAATGTTGTTGAACAGCAATAGTTCAGCAATAATAGTCGTAATATGTCGTGAAGACTGTAGTTGATTGTTATGAAGGAAGTAGTCCTCAATGAATTTTGTAGATGGAGGTTGTGGCGCCAGCTTGTCGTAGAATNTATATATATATATATATATATTATATATATATATTCTTCTAAAAAATTTAGAACTAGATGCGCACTAGAAGATCCAAGGTGGTAGAGTAATAAATTATCGTCTGAATGTAGTACAAGATAAAGTAAATACACAGATAAAAGAATTGTGTTGGGGAGAAACCACAATTTATACGTGGAAAATCCTGTGGAGGGAAAAAATCACAGGGCATGCCCAGTCAAAGTAATCCACTGAGAAATTGTAAGTGTATAGGTCACTCTCATTTAGAATTAAAGAAGATGGAATTACAATGTTGTTGAACAACAATAGTTCAGCAATAATAGTCGTAATATGTCGTGAAGACTGTAGTTAATTGTTATGAAGGATGTATTCCTCCATGAATTTTGTAGATGGAGGTTGTGGCGCCAGCTTGTCGTAGAAGTTCTAATTGAAAATTGTGGAAGTAGTTGGCCATGTTGGTTGTATGTGTGTTTCAGGAGCGCCGGTTGGCCACAACAGCCGTAGTAGAGAGATGTGATAGTTTTCATCAGCCACAGGGTTGGAGTTTGGGACCTGCATGAGCTATTATCCACATATGTTGTGGTTGGGCATAAAGGTCGTTGCGGAGAATTGTAATAATATTCGTAGGCCGCAGCGGTCGGAGTTGGAAGTCGCGTGAACGATGAGCCATGTATGTCATATTTGTTCACGTAGGCTTTAACAGAGAGTTGCAATAACTTATGTAAGTCATTGTGATCATAATTAAGAATGCATGAGCAAGGAGTAACGTAGGTCGTAGTTGATAATTTAGGTCTTAGTGGTGAGTTGCAATAAACTATGTAGGTCACAAGAGTTAAAATTTGGAGCTACATGAGCTTCGAGCCACGTAGTCTGTAATTGGTCACATTAGTCGTAGTGGGGGGGCTATAGTCGCATTAANTTTATAATTGAAAATTGTGGAAGTAGTTGGCCATGTTGGTTGTATGTGATTGTTTCAGGAGCGTCGGTTGGCCACAACATCCGTAGTAGAGAGATGTGATAGTTTTCATCAGCCACAGGGTTGGAGTTGGGACCTACATGAGCTATTATCCACATATGTTGTGGTTAGGCATAAAGATCGTTGCGGAGAATTGTAATAATATTCGTAGGCCGCAGCGGTCGGAGTTGGAAGTCGCGTGAACGACGAGCCATGCATGTCATATTTGTTCACGTAGGCTTTAACAGGGAGTTGCAATAACTTATGTAAGTCATTGTGATCATAATTAAGAATGCATGAGCAAGGAGTAATGTAGGTCGTGGTTGATAATTTAGGTCTTAGTGGTGAGTTGCAATAAACTATGTAGGTCACAAAAAATAAAATTTGGAGCTACATGAGCTTCGAGCCACGTAGTCTGTAATTGGTCACATTAGTCGTAGTGGGGGGCTATAGTCGCATTAGTTGGTTGTTGAATTTATAGTAAGGGGGTGGAGTTGTAGTATAAGAATGAATATTTCTTGCTGAAAATATGTTTCAAAATTCATGTTGATCGCCTCGAGATTTATGCAAAGTGATAATTTTTTTTGAAATAGTATAAGAACTCATAAAAAATATACCGTCAAACAAAAGTCTGATAGTCAAGAAAAAATAAAAATTTGATCATCATTATATTTTTATAAATAATAAAAGAAAAGATAATGNTAAGGGGGTGGAGTTGTAGTATAAGAATGAATATTTCTTGCTGAAAATATGTTTCAAAATTCATGTTGATCGTCTCGAGATTTATGCAAAGTGATAAATTTTTTTGAAAAAGTATAAGAACTCATAAAAAATATACCGTCAAACAAAAATCTGATAGTTAAGAAAAACTAAAAATCTGATCATCATTATATTTTTATAAATAATAAGAGAAAAGATAATATGATGAGACATCCACTTGTTCTATTTCTATCTCCAAGTATCATTCAATGGGAAACATCATCTGAATACATTTTTTTCTACAATTTATGTTCATGAACCTGCTAGAATATATGTGGCACATTGTTTTCATGAAGGTGATGCTTATAAAACTGTTGGGACCCATTTTGCTACAACATTAGTTGTGGCAGACTGATTGGGAGAGGACAATAACAATCTTATCTTGTGAGAGCTAGACATTATGTTCTTTGAAATAAAAAAATCGAATGCAATTACATAATTGCAAACAATAAACATTAAGCATTTATATGTAAAATTAGAAAAAGAATGTCTTTTTACAAATGCAAGAAAAACTACCTTTTCATTTTCATATTGAAATTGTAAAAAAATAAAAATTTTATTTTTCTAAGGCAAAAATAATTTGCCTCAACTTTTTTTCGTTCACTAATTCATTAAAAATGCCAAGGAATTTTTTAGTGATGTACCGTTTGAAGGATATCATTTTTAACTATTCATGAAAGTTAAGATTAATATTAGGAATATTTACATACATACCTCCCAATATTATGCATGAAAATGTGTATTTTATTTGTTAAATGTTAAAATAATGATATTTTTGACTGATATGACAGATCTGGGTAATATAAATATAAAAAGAAAAATAAAGGATTAAATATGTAAATATTTATGAATTGGATAGTATGTATGTAAATGCAANAGAAAAACTACCTTTTCATTTTCATATTGAAATTGTAAAAAAATAAAAATTTTATTTTTCTAAGGCAAAAATGATTTGCCTCAACTCTTTTTCGTTCAATAATTCATTAAAAATGCCAAGGAATTTTTTAGTGATGTACCTTTGGAAGGATATCATTTTTAACTATTCATGAAAGTTAAGATTAATATTAGGAAGATTTACATACATACCTCCCAATACTATGCATGAAAATGTGTATTTTATTTGTTAAATGTTAAAATAATGATATTTTTGTCTGATATGACAGATCTGGGTAATATAAATATAAAAAGAAAAATGTAGGCATTAAATATGTAAATATATATGAATTGGATAATATGTATGTAAATGCCCTTTAATTTTATTAGCATTGTTGTGTTTCAAAAAATTCAAGTCATTAGAGTAGTATTTTAATGTCTTAATATTGCACGAAGACCTGAAACAAACACAAATAATTGAAAAGGTACAATTTAAGATGTGTACTCATAATATTTAGATTGAAAGATATTCTTTTTTAATTTTTAAAGTTGTTCTTATTTTTAATTTCCTAATTTATTGATTAATTTTGTTTTAGAAAATTAAATTTTGATTTTTTAATTTTTTCCTCCCTTGAAANGCAATTTAATTTTATTAGCATTGTTGTGTTTCAAAAAATTCAAGTCATTAGAGTAGTATTTTAATGTCTTAACATTGCACGAAGACCTGAAACAAACACAGATAATTGAAAAGGTACAATTTAAGATGTGTACTCATAATATTTAAACTGAAAGATGTTCTTTTTTAATTTTTAAAGTTGTTCTTATTTTTAATTTCCTAATTTATTGATTTATTTTGTTTTAGAAAATTAAATTTTGATTTTTTTATTTATTCCTCNTTCTCTACTGATATTAGTGGTTACAAATAACTAAGAATGTCGTCATTAGCCTTGATAGAGACAGCAAGTGACCATGATGTTTGTGACAACAAGCTGGCATTAGTGTCAACTTTATTAGCGATAGAGCACATTTACATTTTTTTGCATTGATAGCCAGCAAGTTTAGAATTAATGGAATTCATCCACCTTTTAGCAGTAACATACATTAGAATTGATATTGTCAAGGTAGATTTTGATGGCAACAATACGTGTTAGCATTGGTATCAATTGCTAGCATTAGCCATGTTTTAACATAGAAAAATACACATGTTTTAACATAGAAAATCTTAAGAACACAAAAAAAAAAAGTTATTGACCAAGACCACACAAAAAATCCACTATAAGTATCAGGCAAAATGTATCGATTACACCACGCTCAGATTTTGTTTCTACTCTCCTAGAACTTACAACCATTCAAATGCTCCGGGAAAGCTCAAAATTTCACCCATCAAGGTATTGTCCGCTTTGACCAAATGGCCTAAGGTTTTGCCCCAATAGGGCTAACTTTATAAACAATAATGCACATTACAACTAATGAGTTTACAAATAATGGTATTTATCCACCTTTTAGTAGTACCATACATTGGCATTGATATTGATAAGGTAGATTTTGATGGCAACAATATGTGTTAGCATTGGTGGCAATAACAGACTGGTGATGGTTTTAAGGATGGNAAGTATCAGGCAAAATGTATCGATTACACCACGCTCAGATTTTGTTTCTACTCTCCTAGAACTTACAACCATCCAAATGCTCCGGGAAAGCTCAAAATTTCACCCATCAAAGTATTGTCCGCTTTGGCCAAATGGCCTAAGGTTTTGCCCCAATAGGGCTAACTTTATAAACAATAATGCACATTACAACTAATGAGTTTACAAATAATGGTATTTATCCACCTTTTAGTAGTACCATACATTGGCATTGATATTGATAAGGTAGATTTTGATGGCAACAATTTGTGTTAGCATTGGTGGCAATAACAGGCTGGTGATGGTTTTAAGGATGACTGCGGGTTTTATTTGCAACAATAAATATCAATATTGATGTCATTAGCATGTATCAATTTTGTTGGCAATAACAAGCATCCATATTGATGCAAACATTACATGTTAACCATATTAGTGATGAGCATCATTGCCAATGATCACAGTGTTGGAGACGTAAAAGCTTGAATTGATCAATTTACAATCAAATCACATCAATTTTAGAGATCCATAACAAAACAATGAACATAAACACATAAATAAGAAAACCAGAAAAATACAAAAGAAAACTTCTTTGTGTGGTGTCCCCCATGCAACTTGCTCTTATTACGCATTTTCAAAAGAATACNAAAATCTACATTGATGACTAACGTGTGTACACTTCTTAGAACTTGTTCAAAAATATGCCTAAACATTTCAAATTTCTTAAGAACAAAATCAGTAATAATAATAATAATAATAATGGATACCTTCAAACGCTCCCTATTTCTAGCTCTTGCAATCATCTTGCTGTCAAAGTTGACCTACAACTACGAGTGAGAGACACATTCATTTTATGAAAAAGCAAATAAATATAATTTCATCAAACTTAGCACAATGACAAATAAAATTAAAATTAGATAGAATTTACTCCTTTCATAAACTCGAGAATATGTTCATGTTGAAGTCCAATGATGTTGCTTCACATAATATTTTAACTAAAATATATTTAAATAACACATTAACCCCCAATATATAAAAGCATAAAAAACTAATGCCAAACACCAATTAATATATCACATCTACTCTTTAGAATCAAACAATTGTGACCCGACATTTCCTTTCAATCCAAAATAGGGCAATTACACAGAAATCACCCGAAACTTGCTAATTACAAATCGACCATCATCTTTCATCCGTTTTTCAATTTCTTACTCAAATATCAAAATTCATGCTAAAACCCCAACCCATACGCTTCATTCTATCAAACTCTCGATAGTCTATTCGTAGCGCACATAAAGATATTAGTTCCGTAATTCAAGAAATTATCAGGCTAACTAATTTGTAAATATTAAGGTTTGGAAAGACTTATATGTAATTATCCCAAAAGAAAACTCAAATCAGTACATTCCACAAGGCTTTTCTCTGCGCACAGGATTTTCTGTCTGCCAAAAAGGGCGCGCCTGCAATTCACGCGCTTAGCCCAATTTTTAAGGCATATATTTAAGCATGAAATACGAACTTAAAACCAATCATCTGTTCTCTTTAGTTAGGCCCTAAAAGAAGCTGAGAAAAGCGGAAGCTATAGATAGAAACAGAGCACAAAATCTTTTTCCTGCTTCTTGAACTTTGGCAGATTGTCTGTTTGCCAAATGGTCGCCGCTTTAGCTTTAGCACATTAAACAATGCTCCGATGTTAGAGTATAGATTTTATAATAATATTATATCATAGTGCTGCCCCAAAAGTGATCATGAAATTTTTTTTCTATTGGTTCGGCGATCTGCAAACATAATTGAGTTTGGGATACAGTGAGATCACGTTGTATGATAATGTGATGGGATTTTTCTTCCCTTAATTTAATAATGAATAGTTAAAAACTTCACGAAATTAAATTTATTGAGATGAGAAATTTATTTGATCTTTGAAATAATAACAAATTTTGAGTTAGTGGCTAATTCGACTTCTTATGACATATTAAAGAGTCGGTCATTATTCTATAAAAAAAGGTGTAGATCATAACTGTGTTTACTTTATTTTACTGCTTCATTTAAGGTGTGTAAATCAATTTTCCTTGACCCAAACACTGAAGAAATGTATGATCAACAATAGCCCTCAAGAAAATTTATTTTCACGTTCATTATTGGGATGTCTTTACTGGTACTTGAATTTTCAGCACAACAATATAATATTCAAATAGAATGTTAAAAAGACATTTTATATGTTGTATCATTTTATATTTTCATCAATTGAAAGAACTCTTTAATTATATATGAGGTGGGAATGGAGAGAAAAAGTGTATTTTTGAAGTTGAAAAATCAAAATTCGCTTCCATTGTGGGGACAAAAATGAACAAGGAAGTAACTCTTATGATCCACAAAATACCAAACTGACACGTTTTCTCCTCAATTTCATTCATTAATTTATTATGTATATTTATCATTTTTTTAACAGACTAAAAAATTCAAATTAAAAAGATTTTATTTTATTTTTTCAACTATTAAAAAGTTTTTATTAACTTTACATATTTGAATGGGTGAAAAATGACCTATTTATAATGTATGAAAAATGACCTATTTATAATGTAATTATAAAAATTTTATTTTGTTTTATCATTAGAGAATGATGGTGAATGGATAACATTTCAAGGGCCTTATTGTGCTTTTTATATTTGAAAAAATCTCTAACTTTATTTTAGTAGTAGAGCTGATAGAGATCTTTCTTTTCAACCAAAATCCCACAATTCTCATTCAAATTCTAGCTTTTAAAAAATTAACATTTATGATTAAATCGCTCATTAGCCTAAAAAAGGGATTGACGGTGATTAATATTATTTTTTTAATTTTAAAATAAAATTTATATCCACCATGCATATTATAATTTTTTTTTTTAATTCTCTAACAAATAATAGATGATCATACTTTTTGTCTTTTTATATGAAATTTTAATTTTGTCATTATTCTTAATAAGCTCTTCCCAGTATCTAGAGACGACAACAAGCTTACAAAGTTGTGAGCATTTGTTTCATCTCTTATGATTAGAGGAACTAGAGGTGATTGATTGATAATAATTGAGATACGAAGGTCATACGATCTCATACGATGATGATTGGGAGAGTTTTTTAGAAAACGACGATCAAAAGACAAAGATTGAGTAATAAAAATGAAGTGGTGATAGTCGGGCAATAACAATTTAAAAATAGTACTTGGAAGACGGCAGTTAATAGATGACAATTAAACGACATTGATCGGGCGATAGCTACTATGGGTATCTTTGATATCAATCATCAAGCAAAATTTCAGAGACCTTCGTGGTTCAAAATGCTCTCCAATTTTAAGTCAGGCCGGCTCTAAGCTCTTGTTGTAATTATCAATTATTAATTTTTTTTTTGAAAGACTTTAAATTCTGAATAATCTGATGCCTGTTGAAGTTATGATATATTTCTTTCTTCAATAAATTTCTGCATTCTAACTACTACTCATAAGAAAAAATTAATATTTATGAATATCAATAACATCTTTGCATACTTTTATGAATTTATTCATATAAAAATGATTATTTTTTTGTCAGTGTTAAAAAATCTTGAATAGAAGCTTCCTTTCGTTGCAGAGTACAAAATTTTTCTGAAATGTATGCACGTGCTAAAACTTAAAATATTTCTGTAGTTATTTTTTCTCCGAAAAATTCATAAAGTGATTACTGTCAACAGTAATTATAGTCATTCTTGTCGTAGAAAATATGTTGATTTGGCAAATGATTAGAGAAGCTGTATCTGTTTGACAAATTAACTATGCATCTAAAGGTAAGACAGTTAAAACAAATTGTATTTTAGGAAAATTTATCATTTCAACAGGATTGGAGCATGTTTCATGCATATTTTTCTACACTTGTTTCATGATTCATCAATGTTTATCATATTTGTGTTTTTAAGAGTTTTGGAGGGAAACACATATCCAAGGTTTGTTAAATTTGTTGCTAAATTTGTTGTTGAGGTTATTGAGACCAAAAAAAAAAAATATTTTACACAAAGAAATATTACGTAAAGTAAGTCCAGCCGGCCAACCCGAGAAGATACTAGACATGCTAATTCAGGAGACGTCAACTCAAACTCAATCATTTGCAAAACCAATTCGAAAGTCGATTCAGGTAGATCATTCAGGGGTCTATTTCCTGACATAGCTTTGTGAACTCAGATCATGACGATGCTTGTTAGTTTGCCTCAAATGCGCTATTGTCTGGGACTCAGCATAAAGCAAGTCCAAGAACTCGTCCCATAATGAATGCATATCATGTTTATGATGATTCAATATGAGACAATTTGACACCAAACAACAATAAAAGTGGCACAAACAAAGGTTTATAGATTCGGCGTATGATCAATTTAGGTCAAATTCATAGCTTATTCTCCCTCGCTGAATACAACATTATACAAACTCATCACTTGTCTCATCAAACAATTATTGATGGCACTGTAGGATGAATTTAATTGCAGAAGGCATTACGGCTCCACATAAACCATACGACAAGATTTTGTACTGGTCGTCATCAACAACATTTATTATAATTGATGTGTGTTGAAAGTTTTGCGGCGGTAGAGTAGTTAATTTAGCGTCCTAGTGTTGCTTGAAAATCTAACACACACTTAAGTAATTAAAGAGAAATAAACAAAAAAAATAAACTCATTTTTTTAAGTAAAAATTTCTAGTAAGTAGAAAAAACCACAGCATTGAGCCCAGTTGAAATAATTCACTATGAATGGTGAGTACACAAGTCTACTCTTCTCCTGAATTAAGGAAAATAAAGTTATAAGGATGAACATTATAATTGTACATAACGATTCGTTGATATTAGTTGTATTCTGGTTGTAGTAAATGTAATTCTCGGTAATTGCAGGATGCAAGGGCAGAAGTTGATTGCTATAGAAGCAGTAGTCCGTCAAGTATGTTGTAGAGCCAACTTGTCATGTATGTCATAGTGGAAATTTATGATAATAGATGATTTCTTCAGGAATGTCAGTTAGTCAATGAGGTTGTAGTTGGAAGATGTAGAAGATGTGAGTCACGTAGGTTGTGTTTGTGAGTTGTGATGACATCTGTAAGCTAATGAGGTCGAAGTCGGGAGTTGTGTGATTTTTGAGTTATGTATGTAGTAGTTGGTCACATAGATCATAATGGTGAGTTGTAATGACATTTGTTAGCTGCAGTGAATGAAGTTAGAAGCTGCATGAGCTGTGAGTCACATAGGATGCAATTAATCGTGTAAGTCATTGTGGTGAGCTGTAATGGTGTACGCAGATCATAGAGTCTGAAATTGAGAGTTGTGTGAGTTGTAAGCCAGATAGTTCATTGTTGGTCATATACATCATTGTAATGAGCTGTGATGACGTGCGTAAGAACATAGTCCAGAGTAAGGAAATGAACGAGTTTTAGATCACATAGATTATGGTTAGTCACATAGGTCGTAGTAATGAACTGTTAGAAGAGATTATGAGGAGTCTGATGAAAGTCATAGTTTTTAGAAAACATCGTTACACTGCTTGGGAGGCAACATCGCGTTGTATTCAGGGTGCAATGTTACACCATCTTCAAGAGGCATTGACGCACCATAATTGGGGTGCATTGTTACATTTTTATCAGGGTGTGTTGTTGCTACGTATTCGGGGTGCATTGNCGTTACACTGCTTGGGAGGCAACATCGCGTTGTATTCAGGGTGCAATGTTACACCATCTTCAAGAGGCATTGTCGCAACATAATTGGGGTGCATTGTTACATTTTCATCAGGGTGTGTTGTTGCTACGTATTCGGGGTGCATTATTGTACAGTGTACTTGATGACGTATTGTTCTACACGGTGATTCACTGTTATGAGACGTACGCTGAGATTTCGTAATGCATGTTATTACTCCATAAGAGACTTCACTGCAAGGAACAAGTGGTGGTTGAAAGTGGTCAACGGTAGAAAATCGAAGACGATCAAAGTTGGTCGGAGACGGCAATGAAGGTTGCAGAAGCGGTGTTAATTTTCAGAGGCAGTAACAACTCTCGAAGTTGACTGGAGATAGTGGTTGGAGTTGGACGAAGGCTTCAGTAGGAGTTGGTCATGGCAGCCGCAGAAGTTGGCCAACGGCTTTGGCCAAAGTTGGTGGAAATGACTATCGGAGTTTGAGGTATCCACTGGATCTGCGGTGCAAAAGATATGTTAAATCTCAACCCCTCCTAGAAATTTTCATCTTCTTCTAGCTCTTGGTTCTCATTTCAAGAGAGGGTAGGGCTCCTTTTACAAAACCCACCTGTAAAAAAAAAAAATCAATACCACTTGTCAAATTTGAGCGAACTTGGGCTCATTGGGTNTTGGTCATGGCAGCCGCAGAAGTTGGCCAACGGCTTTGGCCAAAGTTGGTGGAAATGATTATCGGAGTTTGAGGTATCCACCGGATCTGCGGTGCAAAAGATATGTTAAATCTCAACCCATCCTACAAATTTTCATCTTCTTCTAGCTCTCGGTTCTCATTTCAAGAGAGGGTAGGGCTCCTTTTACAAAACCCACCTGTAAAAAAAAAATCAATACCACTTGTCAAATTTGAGCGAACTTGGGCTCATTGGGGTTTTCAAGCTAAAGATTGCTAGATTCAATATGTTGGGCCTTCCAAGTATGCCTCCAAAAGTGGTTTGATGACTTGATTGATGCTTGATTTGATTCATATTAGACCAATTTCGGTACTATTGGATCCATCTTGTTGAGCTGGTCAATTTGACTATAAGTTTGTTGAAATCGGAGTTCTCGATGAATTTAATTGGAGTTTAAGCTTTCTTGTTTAATAAATTGTCTGGAGATCCATGTCATGCCTAAAGATTCGTGCCAGATGAAGAAAGTTTATTGGCATAGTAGTTGCTCCCTATTTTTGGGCGAGATTAACTTTATCATCTGAAAAACAAAGCTGTTGTAATATAAATATTTCCAAATTTTTATTTTATTTTATTTTATTTCCTATTTAATATTCAATAAATTTTAATATCTTGTTTTCATTCAATTGCCGGTTTATATAAAGAAGAAAATTATTCTACAGAAAAAAAGACGAACAAATTAGCCACCATGTTTGAAAATTTTAATTTCATTAAATAAATTTGCAAGTTTATTAAATCGAAATTGAATAGGCTTGATCAACTATAGAACCTAGCTTTAACAATTTTGATAAGGTGTTCAAAATTGGTTCAAACAAACTTTGTATGACCATGGTTTGAACAAGATTCAATACGTCTGACCTATTCAAAACTTCTTGGATAAGAATTGAAATAATGTTGTTGAATCCAAATTTGCCCTCTGAGTTCCCAAGGGGTAGAGCGCAGCGGCCCAGGGAGAAAAAAAGGAGGGAGAGAGAGACAGAGGTAACCAGCCCAACTGGACCCACCCTATCAAAATAGTTAACTGAGAAAAAGGGTGGGAGAGAAAAAAAGGGTATTATGATCCTTTCCTTGTTTTGATCTAATGTTCTAGAGTGTGCCCGACACTGGAGCTCGTCGGCTCCCTCAGGCAATCAAGGGTGCCCGGTCAGCTGGATCAAGGTGGTCGGCCCAATGTGGTTAGCCTATTGGAGGTGGCTGACCAGCCTATTAGAGGTAACCAGCCCAAGTGTGCGGCCGTCCGAAAGTGGTCGGGCTGCAGTAGAATGGTCGGCCCAATACGGCCAATCGGTTGGGTGCTTGACTGCTATCACGCCTCTGATGACGACAACAACTTCGACAATGGCAGCTCCTTTAGCTCAATCAGGGCTTCGNATTAGAGGTAACCAGCCCAAGTGTGCGGCCGTCCGAAAGTGGTCGGGCTGCAGTAGAATGGTCGGCCCAATATGACCAATCGGTTTGGTGCTTGACTGCTATCACGCCTCTGATGACGACAACAACTTCGATGATGACAGCTCCTTTAGCTCAACCAGGGCTTCATCACCTTCAGACTATACAATTTCCAAACCTTTTTTCCTCAATTCTTATTCAACTTTATTTCTTAAAACCCTTAGTCTCATTATGGGATCAAATTCTACCCAAAAAAAAAAAAAAGATTTCCATCNCCTTTTTTCCTCAATTCTTATTCAACTTTATTTCTTAAAACCCTTAGTCTCATTATGGGATCAAATTCTACCAAAAAAAAAAAAGATTTCCATATATACTTATTCTCTTCCACATAACAATTATAAGTCATACAAAGTAATTTGAAGCATAATATTATTTAAAACTTGAAAAGCTATAAACCATCATTTTGTCCAATGTTAGCATTGTAATCTTACTTCAATGCTCAAGCAAAATATTTAAATATAAGATTTTATAGCAAGGAAATACGAATCAATGGTGATTTTATATATTTGGAGGGGATATTTAGATAAATAAGAAAATAAAGAATAGATTTATCTTCCTACAATTATTATGAGACAGACGNATAGCAAGGAAATACGAATCAATGGTGATTTTATATATTTGGAGGGGCTATTTAGATAAATAAGAAAATAAAGAATAGATTTATCTTCCTACAATTATTATGAGACAGACAGTTAGATCTATAATTAACTAAATTTCCCAAAAATTAAATAAAAAACACTTTATCTATATTGCAATTCTACGTGAGAGGCCCACAATTCGGTAGATGCCAAATTCAGCATCTATGGTCTTGTTTCTGAAATCCGCGTCAGCTCTTATCGCACGTATTCCAATACATCCCATCTGGCTTCATCAGCCGCAATAATTTATACAGATTTCGACGGGAGAAATCTGGAACAACGGAGCGTAATTCGATTGGTATTCAGTTAAATGCCAAAAATTCTATTATATGGAATGGGGGAACTAAGGGAAGTAAAATTACATTTCTATCCCTATTTTAAAGTGAGCTGTACATACTATTCAATGAATTGTATTTTTTGTAGGCCCAGAGCCTTGCTTTCCTCTAGCTCGGCTGATTGTGGGCGAAGTGGCGAAACCATTAGTGCTATTGGTCGGCATGCTGGATGAGTATTGTTGGTCGGTTGACCTTCAAATATGAGCGATCGATTGGATTTCTAATGATGGTCGGCGATAAATGCATTGAGTTAGTCATCAATTCTCAAATCTCGTCAGGAGAATTCTTACAATCTCATAAACTTAAGCCAAAAAGGAGGCAGTAAAACATGATTATTTATATGAAAAAAAAATATTTTTTATTAACATATTATTTTATTTAATAGGTATAAATTATTTAGATATTAATTCAAAATTTATTCGATTTTGCTTTCTTTAGATTTATAAATTGCTAATAATTTTATATGAAATGTGAAGTGCTTTTAAATTTTAAATTTATTTATTGACTTGTTTGAATATTCATTTAATTAATTTAAACAATTGTGACACAAATCAAATATAATTAATAGGAAAAAAAAAACATCTAAGCATGAAGATACAAGTGAAATCTCCATAAGTTTGAGCTAAACTTGCACAGTTTATAATATGACCAAGTCTAGTCCAATCCATCACAAATTGGGCTTGACTTGACTTTGGAGAACATTAACGATAAGCACGTTTAAAATTTTTAATTACAAATGTAACCTTTTAGAATTAATGCCAAATTACATTAAAATTGTTCTCATGCATTCACACTTTTTAGAAATAGTTTGATATTTAAATTTGATTTAAAATCATTCAAAATAATAAATTCGAAATTTAAATTTACTTTAAAATAAATAAAATATTATTTCTTTTTTAGAAAAAAATTATCGATTTAAATTATGTAATTAATATAATAAGTTAATCATGTTATAATCTTAATAAATGTAACTGCGGAATAAAAATTTTTAATAATATTTTTTTTATGTAAATGAAAATTCTCTTAGAGCAATTTAAACGTGAACTCTTGCATGTGAAGTGGCTATCTTTGTCCTTCTATTAATTTGTGAATGCCATTGAATGGAATTAATGAGTCGCTTTTTTTTTTTGGGATAGATATCGAAAGTGTGATATGAGTGATTTGGATTTATGATTTCACGACCAGGAATTAGACCTTCAACTACATTATCACACATAAGCATACGAATTAAAGAAGTTCAAGCATATTGAGGCAAGACAGTCCGAGCAGGAATCATCCTTTCAAATTAGATATCGATCAATTCGAGTCTTGTTAGACAGTCAGCGAATCCTTATCAATCGACTCGTAATTTTATTATATGCGTATAATTTTGTAATTACTGAAAAATTCTTTTGAAAAGTCAACGATGAGGGGGCTATTATATACTTTTGTGATGTTGGGATCTATATCTATAAATAGGGGGTTTATGATATAAATAAAAGCTATACTCTCTTTACTACTTCATAGGGTGCTCTTCCATCCTCTATCTTTCTCTTTCTTAATATTTTATATTATCTTGGGTGTTTTCTTCGGACACTAAGGATTCAATACTAAACAAAATATATTTGGGATCAAATCAAGTTTGGGGTCTAAAGTCATCAAGTGCCTGTGCGTGGGAAAAATATTACATCGGGACTCCTAAAGTAAAGCTACGTTCGGAGTCCACTCATATGCGGACACGTGACTTCAAGACAATATGCGCGCTTTCTGTGATCTGGCCCGGTAACACAGGAGAATATTCATCCTATGTTATTCCGCGTTATTCATGTGTTATTGTGGTAGTGTTAATGTGTTATTGTGTTATTATAACACCAGAAATATTCTCAAAACACAATAACGCATTAATATCACCACAATAACTCCTGAATAATGTGGAATAACACGGTAAGAATATTCTCCTATNACATTTCTATCCCTATTTTAAAGTGAGCTGTACATACTATTCAATGAATTGTATTTTTTGTAGGCCCAGAGCCTTGCTTTCCTCTAGCTCGGCTGATTGTGGGCGAAGTGGCGAAACCATTAGTGCTATTGGTCGGCATGCTGGATGAGTATTGTTGGTCGGTTGACCTTCAAATATGAGCGATCGATTGGATTTCTAATGATGGTCGGCGATAAATGCATTGAGTTAGTCATCAATTCTCAAATCTCGTCAGGAGAATTCTTACAATCTCATAAACTTAAGCCAAAAAGGAGGCAGTAAAACATGATTATTTATATGAAAAAAAAATATTTTTTATTAACATATTATTTTATTTAATAGGTATAAATTATTTAGATATTAATTCAAAATTTATTCGATTTTGCTTTCTTTAGATTTATAAATTGCTAATAATTTTATATGAAATGTGAAGTGCTTTTAAATTTTAAATTTATTTATTGACTTGTTTGAATATTCATTTAATTAATTTAAACAATTGTGACACAAATCAAATATAATTAATAGGAAAAAAAAAACATCTAAGCATGAAGATACAAGTGAAATCTCCATAAGTTTGAGCTAAACTTGCACAGTTTATAATATGACCAAGTCTAGTCCAATCCATCACAAATTGGGCTTGACTTGACTTTGGAGAACATTACCGATAAGCACGTTTAAAATTTTTAATTACATTGGTAACCTTTTAGAATTAATGCCAAATTACATTAAAATTGTTCTCATGCATTCACACTTTTTAGAAATAGTTTGATATTTAAATTTGATTTAAAATCATTCAAAATAATAAATTCTAAATTTAAATTTACTTTAAAATAAATAAAATATTATTTTTTTTATTAGAAAAAAATTATCGATTTAAATTATGTAATTAATATAATAAGTTAATTATGTTATAATCTTAATAAATGTAACTGCGGAATAAAAATTTTTAATAATATTTTTTTTTATGTAAATGAAAATTCTCTTAGAGCAATTTAAACGTGAACTCTTGCATGTGAAGTCGCTATCTTTGTCCTTCTATTAATTTGTGAATGCCGTTGAATGGAATTAATGAGTCGCTTTTTTTTTTTTGGGATAGATATCGAAAGTGTGATATGAGTGATTTGGATTTATGATTTCACGACCAGGAATTAGACCTTCAACTACAATATCACACATAAGCATACGAATTAAAGCAGTTCAAGCATATTGAGGCAAGACAGCCCGAGTAGGAATCATCCTTTCGAATTAGATATCGATCAATTCGAGTCTTGTCAAACGATCAGTGAATCCTTATCAATCGACTCACAATTTTAGTTTATGCGTATAATTTTGTAATTGCTGAAAAATTCTTTTGAAAAGTCAACGATGAGGGGGCTATTATGTACTTTTGTGATATTGGGATCCATATCTATAAATATGGGGTTTATGATATGAATAAAGGCTATACTCTCTTTACTACTTCCTAGGGTGCTCTTCCATCCTCTATCTATTCTCTTTCTTAATATTTTATATTATCTTGGGTGTTTTCTTCGGACACTAAGGATTCAATACTAAACAAAATATATTTGGGATCAAATCAAGTTTGGGGTCTAAAGTCATCAAGTGCCTGTGCGTGGGAAAGATATTACATCGGGACTCCTAAAGTAAAGCTATGTTCGGAGTCCACTCATATGCGGACACGTGACTTCAAGAAAATATGCGCGCTTTCTGTGATCTGGCCCGGTAACACATGAGAATATTCATCCTATGTTATTCCGCGTTATTCATGTGTTATTGTGGTAGTGTTAATGTGTTATTGTGTTATTATAACACCGGAAATATTCTCAAAACACAATAACGCATTAATATCACCACAATAACTCCTGAATAATGTGGAATAACACGGTAAGAATATTCTCCTATGCTAAAACGATTTTTCTTATTTTTCTGTTAACTCCAAGTGTCTGTATATGAGTAGACTTTGAACGTGTCTCACGTGAAGTCATATTGGAAGAAGCACTAAATTAAATCATTACGAGACATTTATTTTACTTTGCATGTTTAAATAAATCTCTCTAGAATAAATAATTAGCATGTGGGACCCAAATCATTACCTTCTTTTCAGCACATTTTTCTTAGAGGAAATATCGTATAAGTAATTTTGTGAAAGGGTTGGTCGACAACCTTCTTTCTAATTAACTTAGATTTAAAATACATTTGAATCATTAATCTCTAATTTAATTATTTTAAGTACTATTTAGATGAGTAAAAAATTTAAATATTTATTTCTAATTATGTTAGGGGCGTTTACATATCTGCCCCAAAGTTTTTATAAATTTAGATGTCTAATATATAATTCCTGGTTGAGATAACTAGGAACCTGATTTATTCAAGTTTGTCTCCTCGTTGACCTTAATAAATAGGAGATAACACGGCTTATTTCAATGATGTGGAATTTTTTCTTATGAGATAATAGTGAGAAAAAACGAATTAATATATATATATATATATATAGTATGTTTTATTGGGCGGCAAGTTGGTAGACAGCTGCATTCTCAGTCGTAAGACACTTCTGACCTGAATTTGATCCCTACAGAGACAGATAACACGTACAGGGACCGATATTCTCAAATACCACCCCTAACAATAAGAAAAAATATATATATTATGGGAAATCGAAAAAGAGATATAGTATATCGAAAGAAAGAGAAAAAAAAGAGAAAAAAATTTAAAGATATTATTGTCTTCATAAATTATTTAGCAATTTTTATTTATTTTTAATGTGGTACTTTTTGGTGATGTCGAAGAAGGGCACTAAGATATCGATGGATAGGAATTATATCGAAAATTATGAATACTATTCTGAAAATGAGTATTCTTTTGAGTCTATTTGAGACAACTTTTTATCAGCTTTGCTTTTGAAACAATCATTGCAATTCTAATTGGGGAATTACTTATGCTGCTTTCTAAAATTTTAATGATGCGATGTTATTTTTTCTTAGCACGAGTTATTAAAGTGAGTTGTTTGTAAGAAAACTATTTTCTGATTTTTTAGAAAAAAAAAATCTATATTTATAATCTCCCAAAAATTTTCTTGAAAATTATTTTCTCAACCACACATTTATTATTTGATCTTTCACAATTCTATTAAAATATTAAAAAATTTATGGAAAAAGTTAATACACGTCTTTTTTTAATAATTAAATATTTTCATCTCGCAGTCATAGTCGTGGTCAAACTAATCAACTCAAAACAAGAAAATTTCTTGTTTTTTTTTTATTATTTTAAATAAGTAAAGGTGAATATCAAATTATTTAATTAAAAAAAATTATTGGCATTTGTATATTGCAAATAGGTCTCTACCAAAAGAAAAATCTCTCCCTTGGAGGGTTGCCATTCATAACCAAGAGGATTACTTGGGATCTCATAAATAGCTTTGTTGGGATTTGTGAGGTTATCATTTATAACTAAGATTATCTTCAATATGCTATAATGGAAAACTATAACTATGGTGATGAAAGCATGGATTGATATATAGAGAAGTCTTTATTTAGGGGAGAAAAAAAGGATATTTCATTTATAACTAAGACTCTTTTTAAGTGTTACTGTTTTTTTATATTAATAAGAAAATCATCAGGTACTTTGTGCTATAAATTACTTGATGAAAGGAGTTTCAAGAATCATATCTTTCATAGTAAATTTATTTACTAGAGAATTTTATTGGAGGACTAGAGAAATTAGATCTGAAATCTAAAATTAATATATTAACGTTAAATATTTCATATATTGATTGCAGGGTGAACAAAATTAAAAGATCATTAGAAATAAGATTAATTTTATATTTGATGAAACAATTATATATCTTGACATATTTAACAATGCTAAAAAATTAGTTTTGGCATGTCAATAGGTTAAATTTAAAAATATTCTTAAGGATGACATAAGATGGATGACTATTTTGAATATTAGGATATAAAAAAGCTATATGTACATGATAGAATGGAAAATATGTCATACAATATTTACACATGAAATGTTTACATTTGTGTTATGAAGAAGTATATTATAGTAAAGACTGTCTTGTTTGAGCTTAGAAAAAAATAAATTATGATAAATTTTTATACAAAAATAACAGTTGGATATTAATTAATATGACAAAGGATAGTGTATTCTTTGTGACATTCAAAAAGACCAAAATCACATTTTTTTTTACATGATGAAAGTAGCATGAACTTTGCCATTAGGTTTTATTAATTTTTATATGGGAGTTGATTTAGATACCTAAAGAAGTTTGAAATTCATAAAAAAAACTAATAATTATTGATCTGTCATCAAATTTTTTTTATCAAATACGAATCTCAATCCATTTTTATGAAGAACTTCCAAATTCAAATTTAAGATCATACATAGCGCGATTTGAGCAAGTCGATAGTCAAATCCTATGTCTTAACACAATGATATCAAAATTGGTTCAATTTGAGTCTAATCAAGAACATATCAAACCATTGAAATGCATTTAGAGGCTTTGAATTGTTAATCGAATATTTAATTAAACTCCAAATTTGCAATATTTATAATCAAATTGAGTATCACGATGAGAGAAAAACAACAAGCCTATGATTGATAAATTATGAGGTCATTAAGACACCCAACTCATTAAAAACCCTTCTGTAATAATGGTGGATCAAAACGGACCATCTTATCAGATGGTTAGGGAAATCATGTGCTAATAGAAAAAAATACCCCTCTTTAAAAGACTATAAATAGGTCTCCTTTCTTCACTTGAAAGGGATAAAATAAGAGGGCGGAAAAAATTACAGAGTTTGTTCTTGAGAAAAGACCCAATCGGTAATGATCAACTTTTGTAACCACCAACCACCTTCGACTATTGTCGGTCATTACCACAATTCATCGGCAACCATCGACCACAATTAACCACAGCTTTCAACATTTGTGGTAAAAAAAATACATTTGTTGTGTCTACACCTTTATTTTTTAATGTGATATATAAAGAAAAGTTTAACTCTCTGTGTAAGTTTATAACTCAGTTCTCCCTATCTGATAGGTGGGTGCACCCATATAAGTACAAACATCTAGTGGAATAGTTTGACGACATTATGATTTTTTTTCCTTTACAGGGTTTTTCCACATAAAAAATATTTTGATGACTCCTCTCACAACTTCTTTTTTATCTGTGTGTGTTTGATCTTTGTATNTAGACAGCTGCATTCTCAGTCGTAAGACACTTCTGACCTGAATTTGATCCCTACAGAGACAGATAACACGTATATGGACCGATATATTATGGGAAAGCGAAAGAGAGATATAGTATATCGAAAGAAAGAGAAAAAAAAGAGAAAAAAATTTAAAGATATCATTGTCGGAGACAATAAATTCATAAATTATTTAGCAATTTTTATTTATTTTTTAATGTGGTACTTTTTGGTGATGTCGAAGACGGGCACTAAGATATCAATGGATAGGAATTATATCGAAAATTATGAATACTATTCTGAAAATGAGTATTCTTTTGAGTCTATTTGAGACAACTTTTTATCAGCTTTGCTTTTGAAACAATCATTGCAATTCTAATTGGGGAATTACTTATGTTGCTTTCTAAAATTTTAATGATGCGATGTTATTTTTTTTTAGCACGAGTTATTAAAAAAAATTCAAATTTAAGATCATACATAGCGCGATTTGAGCAAGCTGATAGTCAAATTGTATGTCTCAACACAATGATACCAAAATTGGTTCAATTTGGGTCTAATCAAGAACATATCAAACCATTGAAATACATTTAGAGGTTTTGGATTGTCAATCGAATATTTAATTAAACTCCAAATTTACAATATTTATAATCAAATTGAGTATCACGATGAGAGAAAAACAACAAGCCTATGATTGATAAATTATGAGGTCATTAAGACACCCAACTCATTAAAAACCCTTTTGTAATCATGGTGGATCAAAGCGGACCGTCTTATCAGATGGTTAGGGAAATCATGTGCTAATAGAACAAAATACCCCTCTTTAAAAGGCTATAAATAGGTCTCCTTTCTTCACTTGAAAGGGATAAAATAAGAGGGCGGAAAAAAATTACAGAGTTTGTTCTTGAGAAAAGACCCAATCGGTAATGATCAACTTTTGTAACCACCAACCACCTTCGACTATTGTCGGTCATTACCACAATTCATCGGCAACCATCGACCACAATCAACCACAGCTTTCAACATTTGTGGTAAAAAAAATACATTTGTTGTGTCTACACCTTTATTTTTTAATGTGATATATAAAAAAAAGTTTAACTCTCTGTGTAAGTTTATAACTCAGTTCTCCCTATATGATAGGTGGGTGCACCCATATAAGTACAAACATCTAGTGGAATAGTTTGACGACATTATGATTTTTTTTTTCTTTACAGGGTTTTTCCACATAAAAAATATTTTGATGTCTCCTCTCACAACTTCTTTTTTATCTGTGTGTGTTTGATCTTTGTACAATGTTGGGACATTAAAATAACACTCTATCGCTATGAAATTTTTGGTATAAAATAAGTTGGCGCCATCTATGATAAGTAAAATGGCATTTTTATAAAACTCTTAGAACTCTTTTGATGGTTAAGAAGCGTAAAACTCATAACAATGGAATCTCCTGCTCCAATATCAACCATTCCATGGCACAATGTATAATCAAGGGCAAAAAACATCTACATTTATTCCTCCTGATGGGCATGATGTGAAGTTGAAATTTGATCATCCATATTTTATTTTTACCTATTTTTATATTAATTTTATGCTTTTGAAAGGTATTTGTGGTTTACTTTGCAGGATATAGGTAAGAAGGTTGACANATGTGAAGTTGAAATTTGATCATCCATATTTTATTTTTACCTATTTTTATATTAATTTTATGCTTTTGAAAGTTATTTGTGGTCTACTTTGCAGGATATAGCTAAGAAGGTTGACGAGAGATCAAATGATGGATATTAGTGCTAAGTGTAGGAGCAACCCCTAGGCACCAGCCAGTTAATGCCTAGGAGCCCAAGTAGGATTTCAAACCAGCAGTGAAGTCACAAGTAGGCACCATAGTCTAGCAGTTAGGCACTCACAGAAATTTTATCAAGTATGGATCTCGATGCATTTTTATGGAGTTTCAAAATTCAAATTCAAGATAATGCAAACATAAAATTTTGTAAGCTTGTAGTCAAACTGTTNATTTTTATGGAGTTTCAAAATTCAAATTCAAGATAATACAAACATAAAATTTTGTAAGCTTGTAGTCAAACTGTCAGACTTATTAAGAGGAACCTAATGACACCAAAGTAGGTGTAATCTAGGTCCAATAAGACCTAGGATAATTCAAAAAAACACATTTTAAAACTTTGAAACATTTATTGAATTGTCAAATAAACTCCAAATTCGACATATTTTATAATCACAACGAGTATCTTGACGAGAGAAATCCAACGAGCTTAAGATTGTTAAATTATGAGGTCTTTACGACACTCAAATCATTAATAACTCATTTATGATCAATGAGGATCTATAGAAACTGCTCAATCAATTTGTTAGAGAAGTTTTGCACCAAAAGACTAAAATGTCTTTCCCTAAATGACTATAAAAAGACTCTCTCTCTCTCTTCACTTGAGGAGGAGGAGGAAGAGAAATTCCAGAGCATATTATAGAGAGAAAACCCAATGAGTAACCATCAGCTTAAGTTGTCGATGACCACAGTTGACCACCACCCGTCTACCACTGATGCTCGTTACCTCATGCTGTTGTCAACCACCAGTTGTTGACAATGATTGCTCATAAATGTTGTAGTTTGTGTCTAACACCTATATTTTTAGTTGTTGTATAAAGATAAGTGCATCTTTTGATGTAAAATTGCAACCTCGTTCTTCTTGTTGCAAGAGAATGACACATTCATGTACTTAAAAACACATAATGGATTACTTTGATTGGGCTAAGCATAGTGATTTTTTTTTTACTGAGTTTTTTCATGCATGTAAAAAATATTTTGTTGTTTTCTCTCCTACTTCTTTTTTTAATGTGTGTGTGATGGAACATCACACAACTTTATGACATTAAAATAACTCTACGACTACATATCTTCAAGCGCACGATAATTATAGTGATAATATCTTATTTAACTTGAAAGAATAAATTGTTATAATTATTTAGGCTAGAAAAGAAGTAATTAAGCTGAAAATTTTCTTGGAAGTGTTAGGATATGCACAAGATGATATTTTTCTTCTTAAGGATAGTTAGAACACTATGCTTCAAGAAAAATTGCATAGAATTTCATTCTTTTTTATGCATATTTTGTAAGAAAAAAAAAACATATTTTTTATGATATTTGTTGGAAAAGGATGCCATAAAATTTGACAAAATAAAAATATGGTAGTGCCTAATTAAATCCTTTCTAAAGCAATTACCATTAATAAATGAGGCTTTATAGATTCTCAAATGCCATTTAAGTAATGTGATAAGGATTCCTACAAAGCAACTTCCTATTTGTTAGTGTAAGAAAATGATCTTAAAATGATAAATTATTAGTATAAAAATTTATCTCAGAAAAAAATTATATAGAGGTTTAGATGCTTGCTTTCAAAATTATTATAGATTCATTTTAAATTTAATNTTAAGTAATGTGATAAGGATTCCTACAAAGCAACTTCCTATTTGTTAGTGTAAGAAAATGATCTTAAAATGAAAAATTATTACTATAAAAATTTATCTCAGAAAAAAAATTATATAGAAGTTTAGATGCTTGCTTTCAAATTTATTATAGATTCATTTTAAATTTAACTTTGAAAAAAATGTAATTAATAGTTACAAGATTAAGGCTTATAATATCAATTAAAAGTATGGTTTATCATCTTTTGCACTTCTCACAATACAATTTTTGTGTGAGAGAGTGAGATTACTAGAATTAGAGAGATAATTAGATTTATTTTTTAATAGTTCTGATCTATATCTCCTGCTAATAATTATGATTTTCTAGGATAATATCCTCCAACTTATTAGAGTAAAAAATTTGAAAACATAAAAAATAAGTAATATTTTTTTAACAACCTCCTAAGTCCTAAATATAAGTTTTTTTTAGCACAGAAAGTCAAAGGATTTTTNTTCCCATCTATATCTCCTGCTAATAATTATGATTTTCTAGGATAATATCCTCCAACTTATTAGAGTAAAAAAATTTGAAAACATAAAAAATAAGTAGTATTTTTTTTAACAACCCCCTAAGTCCTAAATATAAGTTTTTTTAGCACAGAAAGTCAAAGGATTTTTATTCTTATTTTTATTTTATTATTTTGCAAGAATGTTTATATATATATATACATGATGCCAAAGGACACTTTGATTACACCAAATATAGGCATCACCCTACATATACCAACAACCAATCATGTGTACTTAAGGCCACATACAAACATTTTATATGTTCATGCATCCTTAATAGACCTCTAATCCTTGTGTCATTGATAAAGTTGGATTATTCTCATGCCCCTTGACCAATTGCTTAAGTTCGCCTTGGTCGAATATGTTCACTACTTCAGCTTAGCAATAACCAAGCATTTGTGTGTAAGCTCTGGACTATTTTTTGATAGTGTGAATTCTGAATATTTGATAAAAAAAGGACTAGAGAGCCATTGCCAAAATATTTAGATAAGCCAAAAAGATCTACAAATTCAAAATATCAACATATATATTAAAAGTAATTGTAATTAAGGTGAAAATCATCTCTATTTTTCTAGAATTAATCTTATTCACTATAATCAAAATGTCAAGTTAATCATTCTATGTGGGGACTTTCCACTCTATCTTTATNCATGTACCAACAACCAATCATGTGTACTTAAGGCCACATACAAACATTTTATATGTTCATGCATCCTTAATATACCTCTAATCCTTGTGTCATTGATAAAGTTGGATTATTCTCATGGCCCTTGACCAATTGCTTAAGTTCGCCTTGGTCGAATATGTTCACTACTTCAGCTTAGCAATAACCAAGCATTGGTGTGTATGCTCTGGACCATTTTTTGATAGTGTGAATTCTGAATATTTGATAAAAAAAGGACTAGAGAGGCATTGCCAAAATATTTAGATTAGCCAAAAAAATCTACAAATTCAAAATATCAACATATATATTAAAAGTAATTGTAATTAAGTTGAAAATCATCTCTATTGTTCTAGAATTAATCTTATTCACTATAATCAAAATGTCAAATTACTCATTCTATGTGGGGACTTTCCACTCTATCTTTAATTTCCCCTCCTTCCAATATTTGGGAAGAAGAGTAAAATCGAAAAAAATTACCTACTTCTCATATTTTTAATCACAACTAATTTTTATTGTTGTTGAAAATTTAAAAAAAAAAAGTATTTTTTTTTCATGGAAACTCAGTGTTGACGTGAATAATGAATACAACTTCTATCTTCTCTTCTCACCTTTTATTTTATTATTTAATTATTTAATATTTTTTTCAAAATATAGATATAATATAAGAATTTTTTATTTAATTCTTCTTTTTTAATAATAATAAGCCAGCCGCACACTCACATCTGTCACTCACTCACCCAATCAAACAAGAACAGTCATATATTTCATGCAAGTCGGCACCTAATCTATCTACTATTCACAATCGCCTTAAATTTGATCTCTGCCGACGTGGCATCATTTTATTTGTTCATAGGATTGCCTTCACACGTGTCAATCGAGCGCATGCATGCATCCCATGCCACCCTTCACTTTCACTAATTTTTAAGCTCAGTAGTTTAATGAATGCCCTTCCAAACATGTATATTATTCAAATAAATAGAAAAAAGAGAAGTATCTATATACATACAACACATTTCATTTATATTATATATCTAACATTTATATTTTCATCTAAAACACTTAAATTTTAATATGGCATAAAAAATATCATTATTATTAATTTATGACATATAAATATTATAAATATAAACATAAAACCTTAATGGGGTGAGATATATAAATAGACAAGAATTGTGTGGTATATATATATATTTTTTTTCCGAAAAAAAAAAAAGAAAACTCTTTAACAAACAAAGCGATGAGTCACACCTCTTAAAAAATATCCCATACTTCCTCTTTAAGGGGGACAAGTGGCGAAAAACTCTATACACAGGTCATCTGAAAGATTGNTACTTCCTCTTTAAGGGGGACAAGTGGCGAAAAACTCTATACACAGGTCATCTGAAAGATTGTTTTTTTTTTTCCTTTAAGATTCGTGAAATAAATTTAATTATTATCCTGAAAGTGAGTGGGGCCCAGGCATTAATGGTGAAGGCAGCCAAGGAGCAGTTTAAGCCATGGAAAAACAAGACAAAGCTTTTCCTATCAAATCAAAAAGTTTGGGTTGGGGCCCATTTCCAACCACCTTCCATGTGCGTCCATTCATTGCCTTTTTCTTCTCCCCAACTCTTTTTAATTCCATTCTCTAACTACATCCCTTTGGCTTATTTATTCCATCATAATTATTAAATAATTAGGTGAGACTTTAATTTTAGATATTTAATTAAAGTTTGACCATATCAAAAGAGTTTTAGTGAGATAATTTTACATTAGAACTATTCAGTTATCTTCAAATATCAAGTGCAATGATTGTATGCATTGACATAGCAAGTAGGATGGTGTTGTGGGAGAGGGTTAATGGAATGACAATGCCTCTTGATGTGTTCATATGAATAAAAGTATTTTAACATTGATGTTGTGAGCTGAAGAATTGATCTTGGTCTTGTTTGATGCTCATGTGAATGAAATAATTGCTTATGGTGTTGAAAATGAAGCCACTGTTGATCGAAAATCACGGGAACGAAAGGCTAAAGTTCGCATAAGCAGGGTGATAGCCATGTGAGTGGAACTAATCGGTGGAGTTGTATGTAGCTATTGTGGTCATCACTCTGCAATTATCTATTATGAGGCAGAGGGTAGTCTTGAAGTAAAGCATGTGAATGCAAAAAACTATGAGATCTTTTTTTTTTCTTGTAAAGATTTTTTATTTTGATAGCTACACTTATTTGCAGCTTAAAGTAATGAAGTTATTGTTCCATGTAGGAGTTTGATTCATAAGTTAAGTTTGATGTAGATAATAGTTAAGAAATAGTCAGAAGGAGAACCAATAAGACGACTTGGCCAAATGATGTAATTGAAGAGGAAGGTTTTAAGATTAAGTTTAGAGTTGATATTCTAAGTCTACCTCTTCATTTTGGTCAAATGGGTTGAAAAAACACCACATAAATGCTCACCAGTCCCACATACATACATAAATACATATATTGGTACACTTTTTTTGGATGTTGATTGTTAGGGGTGTAAACCAACCGAGTTTGAATTTGCTCAAAACTTGTTCGTATTTGACCCATTCAAATTTTTTTTTTTGTTCGAAGTAGGTAAGTGTTCAAAATAGCTCATGAAAAACATTTTCTTGATCGGCTTGATAAGAATTTGTTTGTTCATTTCATCTCATATTTAGTTTGAAATTAGCTAGAATTATTTAATAATAATAATAATAATAAATATTTTTAAAATACAATATACAAAATTAATATGAAAATAGAATAATAACATTATTTATTTTATTATTTAATTAATTTGAGCTACAATGAATTGAATATGATCAAATAAAGTTTGTTTGTGTTTGACTTGTTTGTAAATTGTGTTAAAAATTAATCATGTTCTGCTCGCTTAATCAACAAATAGAACATGAGCTGCTTAGTGAGTCAAACATGCGCAATTAATGAATGATGAGCTTTTTTTAACACTTGTAGTGAGCATCTTCACCAATGGCTTAAAAAATCACAAGCCATAAGGTAGATCCATTTGATTTTAATTAGATGTTGTTTAAATTTTATTTAAAAAAAAATTATCTCTATTTTTGCTAATACTTTTTGTTCAAATGTCATTTAAGTTGAACCATGTCCTTTAAATTTGAATGAAGTAGTATCTCTCAATCTGAATGCAATTTTCATTTTTATAGTTCAAAAGGGTAGATAGCTATTTCGAATTTCATTCATATTTGACAGCTAATATTAAGAAAGATGAAGTGGTAGATTGGCAAATGTTAGTTATAGTTATAGAAGATTGCTAGTTCTGCTCAAGTTTAGTTCATATTTTTAGTATAACTTTTATTTAAAATTGAGTAACTCGATAGCTGCAGCTAAATGTATTCAGAAAACTTAAATAATAATTGGGTTCTCATGAGTTGAGCATTTGCTCATTGTAAAGAGCAAATGACAGTTCAAAGAACCTTGCGCCCATGTGCCACTCCTAAGCACCTAGGCATAATTAAGCACCTAGGCACAATTAAGCGCCAAGGCACTCGATTACAGAAAACCTCGTGTCTAAGCACCATTCATGGGTGTTCAGTTTCCAGATCCAAACCACCAAGCACCTAGATCCAAAAGATCTAGCATCTAGGCGCCAATCATGGGTGCCTAGGCTCCCAAATCCATAACACCAGGAACCAAGCCTCTACCTCTAAGGCAAATAGATGCTAATGTGCTAGGGATTCATTTTGTTATATCATTTGAAGGCACGAATGATAGAAAACAAAGACAATGGTAAAGCTTGGGAGATATTATGCTTACGCAGACTCAATTCATAATTTCCCCTTTCGGTCATTGTGTTCACCAGTCATCTCTAGTAGTCTAAGTATGTGAAGTACTGAGAGATTTTGATGAGGATGAGTGAGAAGAGTTGTGTGGTGTTGAAGTTCAGTGTATGTGATTTGCTTGTGAGGAGAACAAAGAAAAAATCGGTTGGAGTAGTGCCCTTAATTGGTCTTTCTATTCTAACTTTTGTATTTTTTGTGTTTTATTAAATAAACTGTTAATTTATGTGATACAAAGCATTGATAATGAGTAGCATACTTTTTTTCTCATATTAATTGGTAGTCTAGGAATTCTATGTCAAACGTGTAAAATGTGATTCGCTTGAGACTACAAAGATGTGATAGGTAACTGTTTTTACTTAATTGACTTTCTATTTGGCCAGTTGTTACGTTAAAATACTTTGTGATCTAGTTGTGCGGCAACAGGTTAGTAGAACAAATTAGGTTAACTTACATTGACTTGGGAGAATGGGGACATTGCTTCTAGGTCGGTGCAATCATGTAGGTAAATACGAGATCCTAGATAATTATTGACTTGAGATGCTAAACATGTTTGAATTCCAAACCTTCTTAAATGCCTGGAATGAGATACGAAGGACATTTTTTCCTAGTTGTCACCGATATTTTGATGACATGATTAAACCAGAATTTATAAAATCCAATTCACGGAAGAATCTTTCCCTAGATAGAAGATCACACAAATTATAAACAACTTAGGTTTTTAGTTAGTAAATTAGGAGCACAATTTTTAAAAAGACAACCAACCATTCGAACAATTCAAGATGGACTCAAAACCAGTAGACTATAGTTTTTACTAATTTGGATAGCTAACCCGTTCTCTGAGGGATCGATACGCAGACTCGCAATCCCTATATTACTTGATCGACACCTGTATTTGCATGATTGTCAATGCTTCACAATATTTCGAGTGTATCATAGAGTTCATCTACAAGTGAAGATTGGATCACCTCTTGTTGATGCCTTTTAATGATGCATTGTATGTTATTGTGGTAGCTTATTTTGTCGTGCTTTTGAACCTACGTATGTGTTGTTAACAAATAGGTAGAATCTAAGTTTGAATACCAAAAAGATTGTTGAGATAGAAAATATTATGGTGTAAGAAGACATTCTTTGATTCATAATAGATTATAATGATGGTGTGAAAGCCAAGGTGTAGAGAGAGATTAAGTTATGTTGAATTTTAATATTGGATGAATACTATGGTTTAAAAACTCTCCATCAACACTGCTGACGCTTTTTCAACAATTAGCCTCGTCACCAATTATGCCAACACCCACCACCGTCAATCTTACTAATTTCTATCATCGCCACCAAGGTCAATATCAATGTTCTCGACCAATTAGTCATCACGAAGACTTTGTTTTCTCATAAGAGTTGAAATCCTCACTAAATAGTTATGCGACTTTCCGATTATAAGTGTTCATCAGTTCTTTTTATTTCAAGGCCTTTTCTATTTTTGGGGATTAGAGTGAAGCATAATGGTAAGAAAATAATCAACAACATCACATATCATATCAAGATGGCTACTATATATAATATTGAAAGGATCCAATGTCTGCCCTGAAACCTTTCTTTCATAATTTATGCCTTTTATATTATGTTAATGCATTCTTTAACTATAAGAAAATGCGTCATTTATAACATATAACTCAAGGCTAGATGAATCAATTTAATTAGATTAGATCCCTTAATCCTTTTTTTTTTTCACTTGCCAAATTTTCGATATAAAAAACCTCACGTATTCTAGGAACTACTCTCAATTTTTTTATTGATGCTCGTGTAATATTTTCATTCAATGCTAAAATGATAATTCTCTGTGCTGTACAACTATACCAACATTCAAAAATAGTATTTTCTTTATATACAAAGTTTATTGCTCCACATAAATTATGAAATGCAAGCATAAATTCATTTTTTAACATAATTCCTTTTAAATAGGTGTTAAAAGGCTTAGCCATTAACTCTAAAAGATTTACGTACATATCACTCAATTCTTACTATGTATTTATTTATTTAATACCTAAACTTTAGTCTTTAGATATATGTCACCATATATACACATGAAACTCAGGGTTTTATTTGAGTCAAGCTCAAGCTAACTCCGACGCGACCTGTTAGCAAATTGAGTCGGCTCATTTAAGAAAATATTAATCTAAAATATACTCAAAATATATTAAAATTCATAATTATATCTTTCAATAATTAAAGATTTTTTAAATGATATTTATAATTTATATCAAGTAATTTATTGTTATTTATCACCTTGATTGATTATCACTTACTATAAGAGTAATATAAATTAATATTAGTTTCAGTATTTCATAATAAATAGGGATGCTTGAACTCAATAGACTTAATCTCAAATTTGATTAATTAATCAAACACAAGCTCGCGCCAAAGGTGACTCGAGCTCAAGCTCAATTCGGCTTGTTTACATCCCTACATGAAACTGTATACTTCACAAAAACAAGAACAACAATATCTCTTATGATATAAAAATGAAATTTGGCGGTATAAATATAAAAACTAAAATTTATATATTAGACATGTAAATACATATGAACTAGACATTATATCTTTTAATGCCACAAAATTTAAGGAGAAAATATTGCGAATGTAACTTACATCGTGACTACGAATCTAATATTTTTTTCTAAATTAAGGGCCCACCCCTCCCCTGGCCTCCACCACAAAAAAGAAAAAAGAAAACTACCCCACATCATGAAAAGTTAAAAAGGCATACTAAAGTGGCTTTTAGTTGAACCATGGGATCACAATCCTTCAACATTGATTAGGCGCAGAACAAAGCCACCACTTACCCCACCTTTTCATCACCGAAAGGCTGCAAAATCCTGAAATTCTTCAACAAAAAGCAAAAAAAGATGCTGAGCTAAGAGCAATAAGCGAGGAATATTTCAGCATAAGAAGCATCCAAAAAAGAGTTGGAGCTTTTAGTCATGGGAGGAGGAATCTTAAACCAATTGGCATCAACTCTTCCATTGCAAATATACCACCACTTCTCTTCTATTTCCATCTTTTTTATCCTGCACCATTATTTACTTTTGCGGTTCTTCTTTATCGTAAAACAGCTTTTCGGGGCATTAAAAGCATAAAGGTTTTGTGGTTCCTACCTCATCATGATTGGGCAAGTGGTTTGGTTGGTTGGGTGCTGGATTAGGTTTAGGTTGTTTGTTTTTGCTTTTTTATGATTGCTTTTGCGTAAAGAGGTCTCAAAAGCATACATAAATGACTTTTTAAGCATGCTTGACCTTTAATGATTTGTTTATTATACTTTTTAGTGGATTGGGGAGGAAATTTCGGTTGTTGAAGTTATCTTAAAACTAAAGTTTATTGACCGTTTGAGTTGAAAAGTTGATCTTTTTTTTATTTTTTTAAAGGCATAAAGAGGATAAAGGCTAAAGTTCAAGGTATTTTTTTTGTATCTTATGTTGAATTAGTACANTTGTTGAAGTTATCTTAAAACTAAAGTTTATTGACCGTTTGAGTTGAAAAGTTGATCTTTTTTTTATTTTTTCAAAGGCATGAAGAGGATAAAGGCTAAAGTTCAAGGTATTTTTTTTATATCTTATGTTGAATTAGTACTAATAATTTAGTTAATGGAGCTTTTATAAGCTTGTTGACATGAACTTTTTTGTGGTTGTCTTTTTATTTGTGATTAAGAGAGTTGCTCAATTGCAATTAAATATGAAAAAAAAGTATGAGCGAATGATTATTAAAGTGGCGAGCTCAAATAATAAAACAACTACTCTATAGGTAATAGGGGTCCAAATAATAAAATAATCTTACAAACTTTATATTGGACTTGTAAATATATATATATATCTTCGCCGGGACGAAAATATAATTTTAAAAAAATGGGTTTAGTACGGTAAAAGTAAATATATAAATAAATGNCAAATAATAAAACAACTACTCTATAGGTAATAGGGGTCCAAATAATAAAATAATCTTACAAACTTTATATTGAACTTGTAAATATATATATATATCTTTGCCGGGACGAAAATATAACTTTAAAAAAATGGGATTAGTACGGTAAAAGTAAATATATAAATAAATCAAGGGACTCAAAGTTAAAAAGTATATCATTATAAGATAAAGCGTAGGGCAAGTGTCAAAATAGTCCTTGGATATTTACATGGGGTCGTTTTAATCCCATAGTTTATAGATGTGCTAAAATAATTCCTGATTGAAACTATTTTACCTCCAATTTAAAGGATTTGAGCACTATTTTGACACATCTATAACTTCTGAGATTACAAAGGCCAAATATAAATAGTCAGGGATTATTTTACACTATACTAATAAAACATATATATGCATCAGTACACAAAGCTCTATATGAAATAAAGACGCAGAAAAAATTCAGCAAATAAGAAAAATAAGTATAATTCATAATCAATTAATATTTCTCTATTTGGAGACCTAACAAAATATTATTGAAATAACAGTTTTCTCACCACATCACCTCAGTAAAGAAAGCAGCCACATTATATAGAACACGAAAGTAAAATAGTATGTTAAGACGCCATAAATGGTTAAAATTAATGTTACATTTTCTCAGTCCATGGCTGCAACTTGTATTGAACTTGCTATTTCATGTGACTAATGCGGTGATTAGACTCGAGTGCTTCGGGTGTGAGTGAGCTGAGCTGACTTGAATTTGACACATTAACAAGCTCGCTAATCAAATTTATTGAGTTACGAGCTTGAACATGAGCTTACATTGAAGCTCATTTATTATAAGAACTTGAACTAAAGCTTAGTCTGACTAGACTCAAGAGCTTGCCAAGTGAGCTTGATTATATTAATTAAATTGTCAATTAATTTCATTTCTAATATAATAAATAGCTTATGTATTAATTATCCCATTAAAATTTTAATATATTTCTTTAAAAAAATTTCGAGATCAAGCTTTCGAGCAGACCTTGAGCCGAGCATAATTGCCACAAGTAGAGCTTTTGTTGAGGTAATGAGCTCAAGTCTAGCTCGAGCGAACCATATGCCTCATGAATTGTGCTTGAGCATAGTGTGGCTCGAGCCTCGACTTATTTACATCCCAAGCTCCCAGTGACTCTAGCCACCTCACACCTAGGCTTGAGGTTGACTAGTTTAATCTTGCTTGAGCGCAATCTCGAGCTTAATTCTAAGAGTTGAGTTGGTTGACAAATTAGCTCATTTATTATTAAAAGGCAATTTGTCATGCTAATTTTTATAATAAAATGACAAAAAAGAATGAAATGTTGGAAATATAAAAAAAATTAAACGTTTTATTATTTTATATTCAAACTCTTAATTTTTAATATATTTAAATACATTTTATATGAACAATTTATTAAACAAGTCTGCTCACTAGTTAAGGATGCTAGTTGAGGCTAGCTCGTGTTTGGCTTATTAGTTTACTAAACTCTGCTCCTGAGCTATTTATAGATTTGAGCCCGAGTTAGCTCACAAGTCAGCCTAGCTCAATTACACTCCTATTAGGAGCCGCTAAGAATGATGTTATACAACGAAGTCCCTTTAGAAAAATATAATAAGAAATGTAAAACATCTGCTAGCAATTCTAATAGCATAATCCTATCTACCAATAGGTCAAAACAAAGAGAAAAATTGCAATCATCATCAAGAGAAAAAAAAAGGTTGGCTTTTACAACCAGAAGTGTTGGATTTAAGTACAATTGTGAGAAGTAAAATCTTTATGAATTACTCACATGTGACAATCTGCGATCCAAAAGGCAAGCTCTTCGTTAACATTTGTTGCAAGGATATTCTTTTCACAAAATAGAAATTAAAAAAAATTTGTATCGCAAAATAATCAATAGACCCAACTTCAGGCTGTTTTTCACGATCAAATGCAGTCTCTGGTGAACCATTCGAACACAAAATCAATCACAAATGCAGANAATTAAAAAAAATTTGTATCGCAAAATAATCAATAGACCCAACTTCAGGCTGTTTTTCACGATCAAATGCAGGCTCTGGTGAACCATTCGAACACAAAATCAATCACAAATGCAGTCTTAAATAATAGCAAAACTATTTTCCAACAATCATTAAATATATCATATTTGATCATGATTCAATCATTTTTCGAGCCACAGTCGAATCATGATCGAACAATTTTCAAAATCTGTTTAAACCATCTTCAATTCATATTTTGAATTATTGTAGAACTAAAGTATATGCATACTGGATTTCAAAGTAGCCATCTTTTTCATTTCTGGCTTAGTAATCATACTGTTTGATTGGAATGTCAACTACATTTATAAATCCTCCACCCATGAAGAATGTATAACATACATATCCATGAAAAAATTAACCATGGCATCCTTTATTTATTCATATACACGCATTAACTATGAGAAAAATATCAAATAAGCCCATATTAGACCAATTCGACGACCTTGTCCAAATGTTAGGTTTTCTGGGCTGGGCTATATTACAACCTGGCCCCCGAACGTTAACAAAAATGTGCCCAACAATCCAATTTACTACTTGGCTGATTATCCACGTAAATCATAAATAAATCCCTCATAAAATAAATGCAGTTAAATTAGCCGAGCTTATGTGTTGTTTTTTTTTTTTTTTTTTTTTTTTTTNTTTTTTTTTTTTTTTTTTTTTTTTTTTTTTTTTTTTTTTTTTTTTTTTGACCTCATGAAAGAAAGTACACTCACAAATGGGAGGAACTATCATCTTTTTGAGGGAGGCAAACTATCTCACTAAACTCAACGTGAGAGAGACTAGAGCAATGAAAGACCAAATGATATGTCAATACAGGCAAAAATGATATTTCAGGAGGGGAAAAGGCTCAATTGCTCTCTCATGTAAGTAAAAAATCTTAATTTGATGAGAGACAATTGCCCCCTCTGAAACCAAGCTGAGTCCACCACTGCTGTTAATCACTATCTCAAGAATAAGTGTGTTATATCTTAGTCATTTCTATGTATTCTAGCAAATAAACAGAGACANAGGGGAAAAGGCTCAATTGCTCTCTCATGTAAGTAAAAAATCTTAATTTGATGAGAGACAATTGCCCCCTCTCAAACCAAGCTGAGTCCACCCCTGCTCTTAATCACTATCTCAAGAGTAAGTGTGTTATATCTTAGTCATTTCTATGTATTCTAGCAAATAAACAGAGACACAAAAATATTATGTCCAAGGTGAGACTCATTTCAAATTTGTAATTTTTCTATACAAATAATAAAATTTAACATTTTTTCTTATATAATCTAGGTAATTTAGTAATTTTGTTCCTTCCACCATACCCCTCTCAATATATATTTTTGCCCAAATTNAACAGAGACACAAAAATATTATGTCCAAGGTGAGACTCATTTCAAATTTGTAATTTTTCTATACAAATAATAAAATTTAACATTTTTTCTTATATAATCTAGGTAATTTAGTAATTTTGTTCCTTCCACCATACCCCTCTCAATATATATTTTTGCCCAAATTAAAAAAAAAAAATTAGAATTTTGTTTGACGATCTTGTTCACTCTTCAAAATTATTGAAAAAGAGCATTTCATATGAAAAATTTTAATAATATTGTTTTTTCTATGTGACTTTAAAGGTTTGAGTTTTATTTATGTAAATTTGAAATATTGGGCGTTCGATATATANGATCTTGTTCACTCTTCAAAATTATTGAAAAAGAGCATTTCATATGAAAAATTTTAATAATATTATTTTTTCTATGTGACTTTAAAGGTTTGAGTTTTATTTATGTAAATTTGAAATATTGGGCGTTTGATATATAAATACATAAGAATTTTGTTGGATGCGCAAAAATGCGCTCTAACTTTTAACAAAACCCTCTCCAATAAAGCCTAATTATTACAACTTTCTGTTCGATTTGTCTGATAGGTACCGTGCATCATGTAATCAAGAGATTAAGGTCTCGTTTGGTGCAGCTTATTTATGTGTTTGACATTTTGAAAATGTCACTTGGGCATTTGTTTTCTGCATTCAAGATGCTTATATGAAATATGCATTTAATGTCATTTAATAATCGCGGCCGCGGGATCAATCTNAGGTACCGTGCATCATGTAATCAAGAGATTAAGGTCTCGTTTGGTGCAGCTTATTTATGTGTTTGACATTTTAAAAATGTCACTTGGGCATTTGTTTTCTGCATTCAAGATGCTTATATGAAATATGCATTTAGTGTCATTTAATAATCGCGGCCGCGGGATCAATCGCGTTGCCTGCATCTTCAATCTCGCTTCGAGGGTTTGCTTCCTTCCATGCGCTTATGTTTGTCTCCTCCCTTGCCCGATCATTATTTCCCTAGGCCACTTCTCCCTCGCCACTTCCTCGGTTGCTCCTATTGACAAATCCCTGCTTTCTCCCTCCTCTCTTTTCCGAGAACCCTGAGTCAGCTTCTCACACCTTCATTCACGGCATCCCGTGTCCCATTGGTATCGTCCTCTATCCTTCATCTTTTTCATCACTCTCCTACAGCGGAAGCTGGTTATCTAGGCCCCTCTAATGTCATGTTTTCTTTCTCTTAAGCGTAACAATGATCTCNCCCGTGTCCCATTGGTATCGTCCTCTATCCTTCATCTTTTTCATCACTCTCCTACAGCGGAAGCTGGTTATCAAGGCCCCTCTAATGTCATGTTTTCCTTCTCTTAAGCGTAACAATGATCTCGAAATAAGGATTTGGGCCTCAACACGCCCTGAAATTGGAACCATTAGCTTCAAGCATTTTATTCTGTTTGTAATGCATTTCAATGGACATACCATCCTCTTGAGCTCAATTGTCGGTGTAATTGTAGCAGATTTGTTTTCATGATTATTTGTTGGTGAGCTGGCTCAGTTTTTCTGGTTGGGGTCTCTCTAATGCAATGTTTATATATATGCATTTTGCGGGGGTTTTTTCGTTGCAATGGTTATTTCTCTACGGTTTTCCAATTTCAATAATTTTTTTTCTTTTTAAGTACGCTTGATACTCATTGTAATGTGAGGTGTCTCTTATTTTTTTCTAATGTCCTGATGTGGTTTTTGGCCTCTCAAGTATCTATGACGGTTCAGTTACAAACAACATTATTGTACAAGGGCAGAATGATCATTTATGCATAAACAACTACAATCAGATGTTTTCCAACAACACAAACCAAACAGTCAACCAACTTATCTGGATCAGCTACTGATCAACAGTTTATATGGATGAGCTGTTTATCAACAGCTCATCAATAAGTTGTAATTGCCCTAAACAGACCCTAAATTATGGAAGAATGAAACCAAATCTGTGATGGTGGTTAGTTGCAAAGTGTCTTTAATTAAATATAATGGATATAAAATTTAGAGAAAATTACATACATAATATCCAAATTTATATATTAAAAAGATTAACATCTACTTCATGTTTTAAAATTATTAAATTCATGTATTTTNCTTGAGCTCAATTGTCGGTGTAATTGTAGCAGATTTGTTTTCATGATTATTTGTTGGTGAGCTGGCTCAGTTGTTCTGGTTGGGGCCTCTCTAATGCAATGTTTATATATATGCATTTTGCGGGGTTTTTTTCGTTGCAATGGTTATCTCTCTACGGTTTTCCAATTTCAATAATTTTTTTTTCTTTTTAAGTACGCTTGATACTCATTGTTATGTGAGGTGTGTCTCTTATTTTTTTCTAATGTCCTGATGTGGTTTTTGGCCTCTCAAGTATCTATGACGGTTCAGTTACAAACAACATTATTGTACAAGGGCAGAATGATCATTTATCCATAAACAACTACAATCAGATGTTTTCCAACAGCACAAACCAAACAGTCAACCAACTTATCTGAATCAGCTACTGATCAACAGTTTATATGGATGAGCTGCTTATCAACAGCTCATCAATAAGTTGTAATTGCCCTAAACAGACCCTAAATTATGGAAGCATGAAACCAAATTTGTCATGGTGGTTAGTTGCAAAGTGTCTTTAATTAAATATAATGGATATAAAATTTAGAGAAAATTACATACTTAATATCCAAATTTATATATTAAAAAGATTAACTTCTACTTCATGTTTTAAAATTATTAAATTCATGTATTTCTATATGTCACAGCTAAATAATTAGGAATTTAGCAAAAAAGTAAAAATAGCGGTTTAAATTTTAGGGATACTTATACATACAGAGCATAAGAAATATTGCTATTTATATGCAAGAATATTCATGATATTAAAAATAATCTATTATCTTAGCATTACATAAAATTTTTCTTCACCCAAAAAAGTTTAGTTGAATGCAACTCATTGAAGGTATAAATTTTTTAATGTGAATTTTCTTATAAAATGAAATCCTTATGTTTCACCTTTTTATAATGATTTCACTAATGTGATGTTGATTATATTGAATGCTCTCATCACAATTGGAGAAAAAATAAACATGGAAGATGAATTGTATAAAGCAAGAGTTGAAATTTTCATCAAACAACCATTAATGGATCTCATTGATGATAGTGAGCATTGTCAAAAAGGCTAGCATTGGCTTGATACAAATGGTGGATGTTGGTGTTGATATTGATGATTACAATTTGAGTTATTGGTGAAAGGGNGAAATTTTCATCAAACAACCATTAATGGATCTCATTGATGATAGTGAGCATTGTCAAAAAGGCTAGCATTGGTCTTGATACAAATGGTGGATGTTGGTGTTGATATTGATGATTAAAATTTGAGTTATTGGTGAAAGGTCCATCGACGGTGGTGTCGATGTTATGAGCTAACCTTGCTTGCAATATTACAAATATTTTCATTGTTGTTAAAGAATTTGGATCTTATTATAAAAAAAAATTATGATATTTTTGCATGTATCTCATTGATGATAGTGAGCATTGGCAGNAAAGGGCCATCGACGGTGGTGTCGATGTTATGAGCTAACCTTGCTTGCAATATTACAAATATTTTCATTGTTAAAGAATTTGGATCTTATTATAAAAAAAAAATTATGATATTTTTGCATGTATCTCATTGATGATAGTGAGCATTGGCAGTGGATTTGATAATAGACTTACTTGTTGATGTCAATATCTAGTGTTACATTTAGTGTCAATATTGAGTGTTAGTTTTAATAATGACAATGAACATCAAATGGTCGTGACATAGCTTTGAATTCTCTCTTGGATCTTCCTCATGACCTTATCGAAGCTTCCCCTCAAATAAGTTGAAATTTAGCTTATTTATTTATTTATGAAAATGAGTAGTCTACTAATTTCAACAAAGAAATCAAAACATTTTATTCGATGGCTTGTGTTGACACTTTTGATTATATATCTTTTTTCATCATTTTATTGTGTTGATCATATCGATCGTTAGTGATCTTAGTAAGTCCGAGCTATGATTTATCTTTTTTAAGTTAGAGTTGCTTTGTACTGGTCTGAGTGAGTCCGAGCTATGATTTATCTTTTTTATTATTTCTTTAGAGAAGTTTTGTTTCTTTTTGTCTTAATCTTTGTTATTTGTTAAGATTGTTTTTGTTCTTTTATTCTTTGATATTTTCTAGTTACTGAATTTGATATCGAGCATTGATGCATTCTAGTCGTTTTTAAAATTCAACAAAGTTTATGAATATATTTTTATATATTCAAAATGTATGATGGAATTTTAATATTTTTCTGCAGGTAAGTTCTGAGGATAGTTGTCCTTTTTATCTTTCTTTGCTTTTTATTTTGTCCTCTTTGTTTTTTTGATTTTCTCTCTCTCTCCATGTTTTTTTGTTGGTTATTAGGTATTTGTGCTTGTTTTTTTTTTGTACGATTTAGGGCCCATTCAGGGGCACTTATTTAGTGCAACGGTGTTTTGAAACGCCGCCTATACGTTCGAGTGGCGTTTTTATAATGTCATTGTTATTTCATTAATATGCGCGGCTGCAGAATTGACTCTGCGACCTGCGTTCGTTAGCTTCGTTTTACCTGACTGCTCTAACGCGATCCCACATCCTTCGCCTCCTGATCTCTCATGCTCGATTTGACTCCTTACTGCTCCTTCGCCTCTCATCCGCCTTAAATCCTCCCTAAGCCCTCTCCTAACGATCGATCTGTAAGTATTAAATGGAATGATTTTCGTTAGTTTGTGCTCTTTCAGCTAGATTTCGTTAGTTGGATTTTGTTGGGTAATGTTGGGCTTTTGATTGATTTGTTGTAGGGAATTTTCTCTTTTTTCAAATGTGTTTGGTATTTCAGTATGTTTCTCCTCCTCTTCTCAGATTTTGCTCTCTAATTTTTTAGGATTTGTGATTTTTTGTGTCGGGGTTTGCGTCTTGGCATTTCAATATGTTTCTTTGGTTAGAATTTCCAAGAGAGCAAACAATGCTTGGAGTGTAATTGGGCTTGATGGAAGCATGTTGGTATGAGTTGTTCTTGTTGGATGGTTGTAGTGCAGTTTGGAGCTGTGTTTGTTCTTAAGTTGTTAATGTTTAAAGTTTCTTATTATGCCACCAACGTTTGTTTCTAGAATTCTATGGCTCACTTGTGGTCCCATATCTGTTTTGATCTATTTATTGAAATAATTTCTATGTGTCAAAGCATGAATTAGAGGCAGAGTTTTAGGCATTTCATGTGTAAATGCATAAGAATTGGTTGGTATGTATGTAAAGCTTTTTGCATATGATTGCAGATGATCAGGATACGATGGTTTCACATGAGGACAATGCAGCTGATGACATACGTCGTCAAGGTTTTAAAATCAACATTTTAATAATTTTAATTATATTTGTAATTGTTTTTCCTTTTATTTTATTAGTTTTGATACTCATGAGTAAGTGAAGACTGTATCTTATTTTCTTAAACTGTTCTATATTGGTTTTCTGTTTCTGTTGTATCAATTATATTTCTCAGATAGTTCTGTTGCAAACAAATTACTTAACAGGAGTTGAATGGTCATTTATCCAAAAACAACTGCAAATAAGTTGTTTTGAATATTCCTCAAATAACCAACCAGCTTATCAGGACAACCTGCAGATTATCAGATTGTCAGGATAATCTACAAATATGCGTATTATAAATAATTTTCAACTGCCCAAAACATACCCTTAGTGTTTTTGGTGAATTGTCTATCTTCCAATGAGATTGATGTTGTTGTAGGAGTGTTGTTGAAGCCTTATTACTGTTGTTGCAATGTTAGAGTGTTGTTTGGAGTGTTTAGATGTTGTTGATGTTCGAGTCTTGTTTTGTTGTTTCATGTTTATTTATTGTGTGTTTGTTATTACTGTTTGTTTTCTTAGTTTTTTTTGTCATTTTTTTTTTGCTATAGTGAATTGTATCTTGAATTTTTATTTTGTTACTCATTCCTTCTTATGAATAAAGGCAAGCGTGATCTTCACATTTTAAAATCATGTGATATGATTTTTTATATATTTTATATAGCATATTTCATAATTTACTCCCAAAATAAAGTATGAGCTTATTTTTCAAATCAGCAGGTTGAGCTCTCTGCACGCCGGCGACTCCTTTTATGATTACCGCCGGAATCTCTAAATGGTCCAAACTTCCCGCCGCCGCCCTTGCGGCGACGGCTACCTTTTCGCTCGTTGTCACCTTCTTCTCTGGTAGCTTCTCCCCCTTCACCTATCTCTCTCATCCAAAACTATCGAGGAAAATACCACTCGAAACCCTAATCCGTTGCGAACTTCCAGCTTTCATTTGTAGGCGAAAAAACAGGCTTCTGTCACTCCGCGTTAAAGAGCTTGAAGCTTCTCTCGAAGCTTCTTTGGAGATGGCTGCATCGGAGCGGCGTGGGAGAGTTAGAGCCCAGCAGTTAAGTGGTTGACATTAGGAGCCCTATTGTTTAGCTTTTATATTAGGGTTTTGACTGATTTCGATTATTTACTATTTCAGGCGCTGCGGATGGCTTTGTCTCAGCAGAGTTCTGATGGTTCGACAACCTCTAGATCAGAGTCAGCTGCTTCGTACCCCATGGCTCCCATTGGTTTCGTGCAATCCTGCTTTGCCACCAGGTTATCCA
>JXCR01128572.1:0-10087 GCA_002079205.1 Phalaenopsis hybrid cultivar | reverse complement strand
CAACCTTTGATAAAATCCATTGTCACGTCTTTCCAAACCTTCTCTAGTAATGCTAATGGTTGCAGTAACCTTCCTAGTGCTGTGGTTAAGAACTTGTGTCTCTGTCACACATCACATTTTGCTATCATGTCCTCCACATTTTTGCACATTACCCAATAAAGCTCTGCTGCCAGACGACTGTAGGTCTTTTGCACTCCAGAGTGTCCTCCGATCGCACTGCCATGAAACTCTTATAATAATCTGGGAGTGTACTCTGACAACTTGGGTAGCAAGAATCACCCTTGGTGGAGTAGCTGCTGCCCCCTCACTGCATATTCCAGATGACTATTTGAGTCCTGTAGTAACTCGATTCTTATCTTCTTCAGCTCCTCATCGCTTTCGCTCTTCTGTCTTAAGGCTTCCTAATCTAGGACCAAGGATACTAACGGGGCTGTCAATTGGAGTTCTTCCATCTTTCTTGATAGCGCATCAGCTTTCTTGTTCTCCAATCCTGTCTGGTATTGAATCTTGAAATCATATCCTAATAGCCTGAATAGCCATCTCTGGCGCTCCTCAGTCACCATCTGCTGCTCCAAAAGATACTTTAAACTCCCTGATTTGTCCCGACAAAAAAATGACGTTTCAACAGTTGAGGCCACCACTTTTAAATGGCGAAGGCAATTGCTATCAATTCTTGTTCATATAGTGATTTTAGCTTTGCTCTAACTGTAAGAATCTGGTTGAAGTAGGCAATCTGTCGATGATCCTGCATAAGCGCTGCTCTCAATCTGTACCCTAACACATCCGCCTCCACCACAAATGCTTTACTGAAACCTGGAAGTGTTAATGCTGATACGTTAGTCGTGACCCTCCCTCTTCAAATGTTCAAATGCTTGCGTTGTTGTTTCCCCCCATTTGAAATTATCTTTCTTCAACTACTTCGTTAGTGGCCATGTTATCATCTTATATTGTCACACAAACTTCCGACAGCAGCCAGTAAGACCCTGGAATTCTCTCATCTCCTTCAAATTTCTTGGTAAGGGCCAATCAACCATAGCTTCGATTTTGGACTGATCCACTGCCACTCCAATTCTGGTCACCACATGCCCTAGGTACTCCACCTATAACTGTGCAAATGAACACTTCTTAAGGTTGACATACAACTGGTGCTCCCTCAGTTGTCTCCAAGATTGTTTGTAGGTGCCCCACATGCCCTGTTTCCGTATGACTGTAAACCATAATTTCATCAAAGAATAACAATGCAAATTTCGGAGGTAAGGTTGAAAAAATCTATTCACGAGGGTCTAAAAAGTTTTCGGGGCATTTGGAAGACCAAATGACATAACCAAGAACTAATAATTTCTTTCATGTGACATGAACAACTTCTTATCTGCTGGATTTATCCTTATCTGGTGGTATCCAGACTTGAGATCAATTTTTGAAAAAATAGTTAACTCATAAAGCTCATCTAGTAACTCATCAGTCATAGGGATAGAAACTTATCCAGCATCGTCTCCTTGTTCAAATCCTGATAGTTTACATAGAATCTCCAATTATCATTTTTTTCTTCGCTAACAGGACGAGACTGGAAAAAGGGCTACCTGTATGGTCGAGGCAAAGATTATCAGGCCAACTTCATCATTCTGAATCTGGGGATACCTGTATGGTCTGACGCTGATGAGAGAAACACTCTCCTTCAGTGTAATAGGGTGCTCATGCTCCCTCGGAGGAGGTAACATGTTTGGCTTTTGAAAGATATTCATAAACTGTTGTAGGAGTTGTTGGACCCCTTTCGGAAATTTTGCCTACTCTGAATCTTATATCTACTCAATGCTCTGCAACTCCGCCAAGTAGCTTAGTCCTGCTCCCTCAATCAACTTTACCATGGTTTTGAGCGATACCATGGTTTGGCATAAGCTAACATCTCAACATCACCTTCCTATCCTCAACGTGGAGCTCCATTGTCAAAGACTTCCCATCCACCTTCATCTCCCCTAATGTTCACAACCACTTTATCCCCAAAATCACATATGTGATGTCCAAATCTAAAAGAAGGAAATTCACCACCACCTGTAAGTCATGTAGTGTCAAAACCAACCTCTTACGCTGAAGCTCTCTGTATTCACCAACTCCAACCCTAGCTTCTCCACAACCTGATTTGAGCCGAAGTTATGTGTAACTCCGCTATCCACCAACACCACAATCGGCTATTCTCCAATCCACTCCCTCACCTTCATGGTGTAATTTGGAGTAAATCCCACCATTGAATTGAGGAACATCTCCCCACATCCAAATGCAAATGCTCCCCCGTCTCCTCCACTGATTCCTCACGTTCTATATCCTCCTCCTAAACTAAAAGAATCTGAAGGGCGCGCTCCTTGCATCGGTGGCCTGGGGCATATTTCTAATCACAACAGTAACACAATCATTTTGCTCTTTTATCCGACACTTCTGCATCTGTGAGGTGTTTGAAACTACCCCCTAGACGTGTTCCTATATTTTTCTCTTTCGATGTCTCTCTCTGAAATGACAGTCTAGGTCCTCGGCGTTGTAGTTGTCAAGGGGCTCTTGTAGATTTCTCCGGTGTTGCTGCCTTTGCTGGTCTTTTTCACTTGTTTCTTATCCTCCATCATCTGGGTGAGTTTCATCATTTCTCTCAATCCACGCGTTCTCATGGGTCGGATGGCTGCTCGAATGTCGGGCTTTAGACCTTTCAAGAAGTTCCATTCCATTGCTGCTACAGAAATACCCCTCAACTTTCCTTTTAAGAGCTCGAACTTCTTTCAGTATTCCGTAACTGTCCTTTCCTGAGTCAGAGCATAGAATTGTTCATGTGGCTCTCATTCCCAAATTGCTCAGAAAGGCTCCAATAAGCAATCCTTAAACTCCTCTCATGAATGCATTGAATACCTTGCCTTTATCCACTGAAACCAANGTAGGAGTTGTTAGACCCCTTTCGGAAATTTTGCCTACTCTGAATCTTATATCTACTCAATGCTCTGCAACTTCGCCAAGTAGCTTAGTCCTGCTCCCTCAATCATATTTACCATGGTTTTGAGCGATACCATGGTTTGGCATATGCTAACATCTCAACATCACCTTCCTATCCTCAACTTGGAGCTCCATTGTCAAAGACTTCCCATCCACCTTCATCTCCCCTAATGTTCACAACCACTTTATCCCCAAAATCACATATGTGATGTCCAAATCTAAAAGAAGGAAATTCACCACCACCTGTAAGTCATGTAGTGTCAAAACCAACCTCTTACGCTGAAGCTCTCTGTATTCACCAGCTCCAACCCTAGCTTCTCCACAGCCTGATTTGAGATGAAGTTATGTGTAACTCCGCTATCCACCAACACCACAATCGGCTATTCTCCAATCCACTCCCTCACCTTCATGGTGTACTTTGGAGTAAATCCCACCATTGAATTGAGGAACATCTCCCCACATCCAAATGCAGATGCTCCCCCGTCTCCTCCACTGATTCCTCACGCTCTATATCCTCCTCCCAAACTAAAAGAATCTGAAGGGCGCGCTCCTTGCATCGGTGGCCTGGGGCATATTTCTAATCGCAACAGTAACACAATCATTTTGCTCTTTTATCCGACACTTCTGCATCTGTGAGGTGTTTGAAACTACCCCCTAGACGTGTTCCTATATTTTTCTCTTTCGATGTCTCTCTCTGAAATGACACTGTCTAGGTCCTCGGCGTTGTAGTTGTCAAGGGGCTCTTGTAAATTTCTCCGGTGCTGCTGCCTTTGCTGGTCTTTTTCACTTGTTTCTTATCCTCCATCATCTGGGTGAGTTTCATCATTTCTCTCAATTTATGCGTTCTCATGGGTCGGATGGCTGCTCGAATGTCGAGCTTTAGACATTTCAAGAAGTTCCGTTCCATTGCTGCTACAGAAATACCCCTCAACTTTCCTTTTAAGAGCTGGAACTTCTTTCAGTATTTCGTAACTGTCCTTTCCTGAGTCAGAGCATAGAATTGTTCATGTGGCTCTCATTCCCAAATTGCTCAGAAAGGCTCCAATAAGCAATCCTTAGACTCCTCTCATGAATGCATTGAATACCTTGCCTTTATCCACTGAAACCAAGCTAAAGCCTTCCCCTTCAAGTATAATCTCACTATCATGAGTTTCTCTTCCTCAGATAATTCATTTAATGCAAAATACTTTTCCATCCGATACACCCACCCATGTGCATCCTCCACTTTGAAGATCGACATCTTCACTTTTCCGACCCTTGCATCTCTACCCCAACTTTCTCTTCCTCTGATATTTACTCCCATGTATCTAGGGTGAAACTCCCTCCTCCGGTCATAGACTTACCCAACTCCCGATTCCTTTTTTCCTCCACTGCTTCTGAGCCCCTTACACCATCTCTCCTCCAATTTTCGGCCCAAAACCCTTCATCTGAAGTCTCCACTCCCCCTCCTCTCGAAGTCCTATGGGGACGCTCGTGTTGGTAGATGTTGTCTTCCTCGGCTTCTCGCTCGATCTTATTTCTTTTTTACTTTGCCAAGGATTTCTCTGATCAACCCTTGGTTAAGGTTTGCAACTGGAGTTATAAGCACTACCTTGGATTGCATCTTCATGAGTTTTTTCATCATCTTCTGTATTTCTCCTATGCTTTCAAATCCATCCTCCATTCGACTTTTAATGGAAGAAAACATGTCCTCAATAGTGGCAAATCTCTCTTCCATCTCTGATCTGATTTGTCCTGCCCCTCCTTCTAGCACATCCATTTTCTTTGTTGCCTCCATCTCACCAAGTTCAAGGCTCTGATACTAATTTGATATGCTTCGGATCCAAACTTAGTGAGCAAAGCCACAATGAAACAACAAGAGAGATGAAAAACTCAAACGAAAGCTGCTTTTATTTTAAAAAAAATGCAAATAAGCAAAGATTACCTAATTTTGAGAGGTGGATCGGCTCTTCCTCACCCTAGACGTTGCTAGGAACACCACCAAAAGAAAAAAAAATACAGCAACCACCAAAATACATGCATGAAAAAACAAACTCAAGGCTACTTCCATTAATAGAATCCTCTCTCAGTATTTCAAAAACTTTCCTTCCAAGCATTCCCTCCAAATTCCTTTAATTTTTTCTCCTTTAATATGTCATTAAGGCCCTCGTAGATTCCCATTGCTCCCTTTTTTTATCTGCGCAGCAACCCGCTCCTTTTTTTTTTGCTGTCGCAGCAGCCCGCCGCTCTGGTTCTTCTCATGGAAGCGTCCGGCCCGCCTGGCTGGTTGGAGGATTTTGGACCGGTTCACATACCGGCGGCGTAACAAAGAAGTCTTTCATGATCAATTCGATTGAGCAGGTTATGTACGGGTCATTATGTGAATCAACGTCAAACACCTCAACCGTCATTGAGATGGCCCAAACATCATCTTTCACGAAATGGGTTGTGCATGTGCATTTTGAAACTTTAAAGTTATCTAGAAATAACACCTATATTGCTTGGCTCTCTGGGTAAATTTTAGCAACACATCTATTTATGGCGAATCTGTTATTTTCATCTTTGATTAGTCATATAAATGGTAATTGCTGAACTAAACGTACTTGAAATTATATATATATTATTGAAATTCCTTCTATAAGACAATGGGCATTTTATTTAGGTTGACGTTGTGTGTTATGTTGAGATCCCCAAATATGATGAAAAAAATTTCCCATGTAAGGAAGAAGATATTTGGGTTGATATCATGCGTTGAGTCAAAATCCCAAGTTTAATGCCAAATTTTTCTTGCAAGCTTGGAAACATTTGTCTTAATATTGTAATTTATGCCAAAGTCTCCAAATATCTATTTAATTAACTATCAAGCAAAATATATACAAGAAAGTTCTAAAAATTATAAAAGTTGATCTCTTTGACCAACCAAAATACTAAGAATTCATCAAGTAGACTTCTAGATTAGTTAGAAGAGAAGTTCTTCTATAGCTCTAGTCTAGAACTTAAATGGATCAAGAAGTTCGGATTCAACACGCCCAATAATGACCAAGTCACTGACAACTTGTCTTACTCGGAATGCCATAAGAATAGCTGCTATAAGAGAGCTCTCGTTTGATCAGTTTGATAAGTATTATTAAGTTTTTATTATATTCGACTTGATAATGTCAGGTGGAATAGATTAAAGAGATTTTAATTAGTCAAGTTTTCAGGAGAAATCAAAGGATTTATTTTTGCTCAAGCTAACAATAAATTGAATTTTTTATCATTGCATAAAGCACAGATTGAAAGAGTCTTTCTTCTTTAACAAGGCCAATAAAACACAAAACACGGGATCAAAAAAGTTATTGTGAAGATCATCAAAACTCGAGTATGAATTAAAGGAAATTCAATCCTTAATGGGTTTGTCAGATCATCAAGCATGGGATCGACAAGCAATTAGTTGTCGACATTTTGCAAGACTGAAGGCTGGGTCACTACATGCATCTTTCATTAAATTCATTAAAGCACAAAGTTAAGACCGAAGGCCCGCTGAATTTCCAAAAAAAGTCCCATAAAAGACAATTTAGATTTTAATTCATTCTTCATATCCATTATAGTACAAAATTAGTACGTAAGATATTTTAACTCAAAATTGCCAAAAAGAAAAATGGGGAATCCAAGACATGAATTATAGGTAAGGAGAGAAAGTAGCAATCCTTGGATAATTTGTAGAGTGCGAAAGAATTATTAACTATTGTTTGGTTTTATGTTATTTGTTTGGTTCAAAGGAGTTATATAAGTGAATTAATGGATCAAAGTATGATAACTCATTATTTTCTTGATGTGACATTAGATGGCCCAAATTTGACAACATCTTGATCTCACACAATTAAAGATGCTACTAAACCAAACAAGTGACATCTTTCAAATAACATTCATAACATTATTATTGTCAGTAAGCTTGGCAACCTCTTATCAAGATTGGGAGGGAGATACTATGGATCGGAAAAAGAATCACTTGGAGCAAATAATGCATTGGGAATGGATATATTTTTGTGAGTGAAAGGAATTGGTTGTTAGGGAGACAGAAGTGGGAGAGAAGGAAGGGAAGTTTGAGTGAAAGAAAAAGATTTTGTTATTGATAGTATGTGTAGAGAGAGGGAGTGTGGAAATAAGAGAGAACTTAAGGGAGAGGAAGAGAGCATATGAATAAATGAGTGGAGAGCTTGGTAAAGGAGTATGAGAGAGAAATATGGGTAGAGAGAGGATGTAGAGAGTGAAGGGGAAGGTTTGATGAGAGCTAGGATTATAGAAGCATCTACCTTTAAAGAGAAAGTAGGAAATCAATTTTCATTCATTCTAAGATCAAGTATGTATTTTGCATAACCTATGGTAATTATTTATATTAATTTACACTTTTGTAAAAAGAAAAAGTGAACTCTATACAACAAACATGAAACCAAATTAGCCTTAGAGACTTAAAGAACCATTATTACAATCAACACATGAAAACAAATTTACACTTTTGTAAAAAGAAAAAGTGAACTCTATACAGCAAACATGAAAACAAATTAGCCTTAGAGACTTAAAAAACCATTATAACAATCAACACATGCCAAGAAGGACACCTGATATGTTGCATGGTGCATAACATAAACTTATCGAGGTAATTAAAGGCGTGAAAATGACAATCATGCATGAATGTCAACTTGAATTCTGTTGATAGCCTTCCATAGGTGGGAATGCAATAGAATTTTTTGAGCTGCATCATGCTGGAGCATATTGTTTAGGAATATTTACATACATACCAATCAATTCCTATGTATTTACATATCTAACATCTAAATTTCAAATTTTACATGTATGCCACCTCACCTATGCATGAAAAGGTGTATTTCACTTTTTAAAATTTGAAGTGGTGGTATTTTTGAGGTTATATGAAAGATTTGGGTGGTATAAGTAAAATGTAAAGTTGAGGTGTTAGATATGTAAATGCAAAAGAACTAAGTGCTATATATTTAAATGCCTCTGCTGTTTAATGATGGTGGTCATAACAAAATTTTAATGAGGAAATTGTGTTTATTTCATCTTTAAAATATATTGAGCCAAAAATGGCAAAAAAATGAAAAAGTTGTCTGTCCGTTCTTTGTTGTATGAAGAAAAAAAAAGTAATAAATAAATAAATAAATACTTGTAAGGGATCGAGTTGCATCTTGTGTTAAAACTATGAATCTTGGTGCACATTTTCTTTTTTTTGTGTAAACCTGCCTTTGATTATAATCTTCATTTAGGAATGGTACACCGAGACAACCCTTACTAGTCCCTCTTTCTAGAGCATGCTTATTGTTTGATTCCAGCCGAGTTCCAGCTGCTGCATTAGATGGACTTGGTGAATACTCGCATTGTTGGGTCTTGTACGTATTTCATCTGAACACTGACCTTGAGAAGTTGTGGAAACAAACCTCCAGATCAAAATTTAAGGCAAAGGTTTGTTTGTTTCTGGCTCAATGTGTTCTAGATTACCTCCTTAACTTGCTTACTTGGGAAATACATCTGGTCTATTGCTTAAGCATATGTTTGACAGGTGAGAGTCCCTAGACTTGAAGGTGGCAAGATGGGAGTCCTTGCCACAAGATCACCACATAGGCCTTGTCCTATTGGTCTTTCTGTTGCAAAGGTAAGATTCTATAAACATATTTAATCGAGAGCCGTATGTTGAAGATTCCTCACAATGGAAGTATACTGTCAGTTCGCTTATTAAGCTATGCCCTTAGTTTGTTTTAATTTTAATTGAACTAAATTCTTGCTATCAACTGCGAACACATTGCAAGTATATTATTCTACGGTGTTAGGTTAGGTTTGTGGATCAGGTTGAGGACAAACCTAAAATTGACCCGACCCAAAAATACTTGACCTGAATCCAACTTGAATATTAAATGGGTTAGAAAATTCAAACTGAACCCAACCAGTCTTCAGCCCNATTGCAAGTATATTATTCTACGGTGTTAGGTTAGGTTTGTGGATCAGGTTGAGGACAAACCTAAAATTGACCTGATCCAAAAATACTTGACCTGAATCCAACTTGAATATTAAATGGGTTAGAAAATTCAAACGGAACCCAACCAGTCTTCAGCCTGCTAACCCATTTAATTTAAGGTATAATAATTATTCAGATCTATTTTAAGTCAATTTTAGTTTAGCGGGCCAGTTTCTGGTCTATTTCAATATGACGGGTGGACGTGGACCTCATTTGAAAAATTAAATTGGTTAGGATTTCTAACCTGAACCCGACCCGAAATTTATTTGGGTTAACTTGGACTCGGATTCTTTGAGTCAAGTTTGGGTTGGTATGTCCGGTCAAATTTTTACACCCCTATATAGTTTTATTGCAGTAAAGTGTGACTTCAAATTTTTCTTATACAGAAAAAAGAGTGAGATTTAAGGTAATTGTGGTGGATATAAGTTTATCAGGGCTAATTGTTCTCACTTCCTATTATGATTTCCTCGCTAGAAAATGTTAACTGAAGGAACAAAAACTGTTTTTTTTTCTAAATTTCCATTCTATGTCTTCATTGCCGCTCAGCATTCGTGATCGATCATATACCCTGAGATGTTTCTTTAATGTTTTTCTCAGATGTACTCTATTCAGCTTGTACTTTGTTAATGAGCCGTGCTTTTATTTTGATAGAATTACTAAGACCCTCTTAGGTTTAATTTTTTTGAAATACATGAAACCAAAGAGTCTCATGGCCGTTACCAAATACATGAAACTAATTTGATCGAATATTTGGTTGTAATGTTGTCAGTGAAGTTCGTTGATAACAGTACTTTTTAATCCTTTTTCGCCATACCCTTTCGGAAAAACTGCTTTTTTGTTGCTCTCACAGTAGAGTTATGTGAAAAGCCAGCTTTGTGAATTAAATATCAATATGCTTGCTTTGTAGCAGCTTATCTTGCCACAAAGCACAGAAGAAATTAGAGTTGATAATTATGTTTGAAACCAGGCCAACGTCTTAATCCACTCAGATACCACTATCTTTTTACTCACCTTGAATATGTCTTGTTTTTAATTAATTTAATTTAACTCGAAATTTACTGGACACACTCACACTCACACTCACACTCACACACACACACACACACACATATATATATATTTACACTT
>JXCR01128571.1:4002-17039 GCA_002079205.1 Phalaenopsis hybrid cultivar | reverse complement strand
ACTTACAAAAATCTTAATTTAATTTTTTACAAGAGGAAAGATATATACATATATTAAATTGACAGAGGAAAAAACTTAGGGGTTGGAAAGATTCTATATAAAAGCACAAAAATTTCAATCCGATGGTCATAAAAAAAACAACATTAGAAAGCCTCGATCCGACGGTCCTATAGAAAAGCACACGGATTGTAATATGAGGGACATAGAAAAATAAATTCAACAGTACAAAGTGTTGAGTATTGTGAAGCCATGTCCACTTCTCTTAATAACGGTTTTTGCATCTATGGAATGTATTTAATGTATTTAATTACATGTATCTCTTTCCTTGATGACTTCTCTCGTTTCGCAAAATCAGAAAAAGATCCTAAATTCTCTTGCTCGATTTTTTTCCCCCGCTTGCTTCTTGGTCTGCTCTTTCACCTCCGCTTCTTGCGATAAAAAGCCACGACAAAAGGAAGGGAAATCGATTTTCATGCGTGAGTTGAATTTCACGGGACAAGCCACTTCTCTTTTTTGCGTCCCTTCTCTATTTATTCCCCTTCGGTGGCACAGGGGTAGGGAGGAGAGAGAAAAAGATGAGAGAGGGAGATTTCTTGTAATAGTCGAAGTTATCTCTATGGAAAGAAACTTCATTTTCCGTTATTGGGAAAGCGTCCGGAAAAGATGGATGAGGCTGAATTGAATCTGTTAAATTGCCAAGTTCTGGGAGTTATTCGATTAACTCTGTCGAGATCTATTGGACAACGTCATCAAAAAAAGGACAACTGCAGATCTCATGGCAACTTCGTCAAATATGTACGAAAAACCATCAGCGAATAATAAGGTAAACTTGATTGAAAAGTTATTCAACTTAAGGATAACGGATAGTATGTTTGTCGCACAACATCTGAATGATTTTAATACTATTACAAATCAATTATCGTCTGTTGAAATTAAATTTGATGATAAGATATGTGCACTGATATTGTTGGTCTCATTGTCAAATAGCTGGAAGTCATGAAGATGGTTGTTATTAATTCTACAGATAAATCTAAACTGAAATAAGATAATATTCGTGATTTGATTTTGATTGAAGAGGTGCGCATGAAAGATTTTGGCGAGATCTCAGGTTCAAGTTCAGCACTAAATGTTGATTCTATAGAGAGATCACAGAACGGGAACTCAAACAGAGGAATATCAAAATCAAAGTACAGAGCTAAGAGCAAGTCAAAGTCTAGTCCGCAAGCAATCTGCTGGAATTGTGGAAAAGTTAGACACATAAAGAAGAACTGCAAAAATCTCAAGAAGACAGAGAACTTCAATGTTACTGTTGTAACTAAAGAAGTGCAGGATACACTATTGTTTGCAGTTCACAGTTCTGTTGATAATTGGATATTGGATTCAAAAGCTTCTTTTCATACATGTTCCCACCATAAGTTAATGCAGAATTATGTTGCAGGTGACTTTGAGAATGTATATCTGACTGATTGAGAATCTTTGAACGTGATAGGGATGGGAGACGTTGACATAGCACTCTCTAATAAGATCAAATGGACTTTCCAAAATGTCAAGAACATTTCTGACTTGAAGAAAAATCTCATTTTTCTTGGCAACTCGATGGGTGTGATCATTCAGTAGTGTTCTCGGATAGCACCTGGAATGTCACAAAAAGGGCACTTGTACTGGCACGGGATAAGAAAACCTAAACACTATATATGATCACTGGTTCAATTAACAGTGTTGATACCACCACTGCAGAGAGCACAACAGATTTATGGCATTGCAAATTTGGTCATATGAGTCAGAAAGGTATGAAACAACTTCAGTCCAGAGGCAAACAGCCAGAACTGAAGTCAGTTGATCTCAGCATGTATGAGAGTTGCACTATGGGGAAACAGAAGGTCAGTTTCTTGAAATGTGGCAGAGTATCAAAGACAGGAAAACTGAAACTTGTACACAAAGATATGTGGGGACCTTCTCCAGAGGCATCTCTTGGAGACTCTCATTACTATATCGCATTCATTGATGACCATAGTAGAAAAGTATGGACTTATTTCTTGAAGCATAAATCTGATGTATTTAATGTGTTCAAAAATTAAAAGGTCATGATAGAGACAGAGATGGACTTAAAACTGAAATGTTTGAGGTATGACAATGGTAGTAAGTACATTGATTGTAGGTTCAAAGAATATTGTGAAGTTCAGGGTAACGGAATGGAGAAGATCATTCCGGGGATACCACAGCGAAATGAAATTGCATAACGTGTGAACAAGATCATTAATGAGCGTGCTAGAAGCATGAGATTGCACGTCGGACTACCACCAGCTTTTTAGGTAGATGCGGTCAGCAATGCAGTTTACTTGATCAATAAGAGGTCATCTGTTTCATTAAATTGTGAATTATCTGAGGAGATCTGGAGCGAAAAAAAGATCAAATTTTCTCACCTGAAAACTTTTGACTATCTCTTATGTTCTTATTAATTTTGATGCTCGAAGCAAACTTGAGGGTAAGTCAAAAAAAATTATTTCATTGGTTATGGAGGCGAGGCATTTGGTTATCGTTTCTGGGATGATCAGGACCAAAAGATCATAAGAAATAGAAATGTGATTTTTAATGAGAAGATCATGTACAATGACAAGTTCAACACAGTTTCCGATGTCACTTCCTACGAATCCGAGTTGATAATGTTTAATGACTTACCAAAGGTCACAGTGCTGGGCAGAGATGTAAGTGATAAGGAGAGTGAGTCCGGTGCACCCATACTAATTGTTCTGCAGTCAGTTGCAGAGTCATCCACCCCTATAGTTACAGTTCGCAAGTCAGTCAGGAATAGATGTTCTTCTTAGCATTACTCACCAACATTGAACTACATTCTGTTGACAGATGGTGGAGAATCACAGAGCTATGAAGAAACCTTGCAAGATAAAAATTCGAGCAAGTGAGAACTGGTCATGAAAGATGAGATGAATTCGCTGTTAAGAAATCAGGCATGAGAGCTGACAGAACTTCCACCACAGAAGAAGACATTGCACAAAAAGTGTGTACCGGGTGAAAACTGAGCATGATGCACTAAAAGGTACAATGCTAGAATTGTAAAAGACTTTCAGCGGAAGCAAGATATTGATCATTCAGGGATCTTTTCTCATGTAGTGAAGCTCACAACCATCATAATGGTATTGTCCATAGTTGCCACCGAAGATTTATTTCTTGAGCAGTTAGATGTGAAGACAGTTTTTCTTCATGGAGACCTTAAAAAAGACATCTACATGCACCAGCCTGAGGAATTTGTAGCACAGGAAAAGAAAAACTCAACTTGCAGACTGAAGAAGATTTTGTATGACCTAAAAAAAGCACCTATACAGTGATACAATAAATTTGATAAATTCATACAAAATCCAGAGTACACCGGATGTCAGACAGATCATTGTTGCTATGTCAGACATTTTGACAATTCTTACATTATTCAACTATTATCTATTTCCTTGAATGTATTTAAAGCTTACGGTGAGCATAAAAATACAAAATGAGTGTTTAAATAATGTCCTAATTAATAAGACTTAAAAATTCGCTTAATGGAATTCTTATGATATTATATCTAGAAAAAAATTAAGTGTTTTTCGATTTGTTAGTTGATAGTAATTGATTCAAAAAGTATTTTTGGGAAACTAAAAATAATTCAATCACACCATATTAAGAATTTTGAGACCTATTTAGGCTTAACAAGAGAGAAATTAAGAGAAGGGGCAAGATTGTTAAAGATTAATAATAATCCGACCTTAAAATGATATTTGCACTTCTTTCATTACACTTATATAATATTGTTAGAAAATCAAGGAGTCCCACATGAGAACTATAAACATAATTGAGTATTAGTTAGATATGTGATTACTTGAGGACAAATAATAAATAAATTTTGGAGAATTTATATGAAATAAATTTACATAACTTTCTTGTTTTAAATGTCATATTTTTCCCTATTTATCATGATTTTATGCTTGTGAAAACATTTGGTAGTATTTTACAGGTTACAAAGGTTCACAACGCATTGTGGAGCTTTATCACAAAGGGAACAGCGTAGTGAATTGGCCTATTATGCATTATGCGGCGTCATTACATCGGGTTTGATATATGATCGGCATAGTTACGTCAAGCCTTAGCATAATTAAGACGACCTGCAACATAATTACGCCAGGCAAGGGCGTCGCCACGCTGCGGCCTGGCTAGGCTTAATTTAGCATCTTTTGCATGGCAAATTTGGCAAGTGATATATAAAGAGAAGCTTTGAGATGCCTTGTGCAGACTTAGAGAGGATTCTTGGGTCATGAAGTAGAGTTTCATTTCAAACCCTATGGTTCTCTTCCTTCTTCCTTTTGGGAGGGGATTTATGAGGTGTTTTTTTCCTTAAATTGGAGAGTTTGTTTGAGAGAGAGACAGAGAGAGAGAGATATTAAGGGTTGTGTAGAGAAATCGTGGAATACTTCCTTGTATAGCAAGGATTCAATGTATTGCGAATAATACTTGGCTTGATTTTAAGTTTGTGTATTCTCTTTCATTTGTATCTTCATTGTATTTAATGAAAACTTTTTCACTTTTCTATCTCATATCTCTTAGTTAATCCTCTTTCATGCTCCTCTAATGTAAAGATGGGATATTTCTTGTTGTTTCGCCGAGTTTTTTTCTCTTAAACGTCTTTCGTGTCTTTGAATTTCATATGTGTCAACTTTCCGGATAGAATGTTAAAATCTTTGGTGATCTAAGACTTACAACCATCGCCTAGATGAACAAGTAGGTTAACATATAATAGTATAGTGAAATAGACATATTGTTATAAGGAAATTATAATCAAAATAGGGGGTCCAGGAAATCCTGAGGTTTTTAACTCTTCTTATGACCTATATGTAGGCTAATAAATATTGTCCCTAGTTGTCAACTATCACATAGGGGAACTCATAGGAAAAACATAGAGAGAACACTATACCAATGTCACAGGTACATAGCCTCATCATCTTAGTAGGACTCAAAGTTGCTTCGTTTATCATTTTTTTATTGTGCTTTCAAGACTGTTAGGATTTTCATTCCTATCACTTCACACTTCAAACTAGATTCAGTGGTTTAATACACAAGAACTTCCTTAGAAATATTTTGATAGCAATACTAGTAAGATAAATAAGCAGACTATTTATCTATATATTACTTAATAGATAAGTACACTTGTGTAATTGACCANAGGTTAACATATAATAGTATAGTGAAATAGACATATTGTTATAAGGAAATTATAATCAAGATAGGGGGTCCAGGAAATCTTGAGGTTTTTAACTCTTCTTATGACCTATATGTAGGCTAATAAATACTGTCCCTAGTTGTCAGCTATCACATAGGGGAACTCATAGGAAAAACATAGAGAGAACACTATACCAATGTCACAGGTACATAGCCTCATCATCTTAGTAGGACTCAAAGTTGCTTCGTTTATCATTTTTTTATTGTGCTTTCAAGACTGTTAGGATTTTCATTCCTATCACTTCACACTTCAAACTAGATTCAGTGGTTTAATACACAAGAACTTCCTCAGAAATATTTTGATAGCAATACTAGTAAGATCAATAAGCAGACTATTTATCTATATATTACTTAATAGATAAGTACACTTGTGTAATTGACCGACCTGTCTCACAACAAATTTCGAGCATCATACTCCACAGTCAATGTTAGAATTTCTCGACCATGCATGGATAAAGTTGTGGTCATGAAAATCCTAGACACTCATTGTGGGAGTCTCATATAGTAATGTGCATACTTTGTTATTGACGTTTAGTTGAGGAAACTGCCCTGAAATTTTTCATAAGCATGTATTTGTGTATTCATACATATGAATAAAGGTGTGTGTTCTCTCCCCAATGCCCGAAAATGTAAACCTTTGCAGCCTTTTAATAAAAAAAGAGGATAGAAAGGATAATTTGTAGACATTGTAATTCTTAATGTTTAGTCTGTACAGTTGTGAGGCATTTTGCACAAAATTTTCTAGCAGTTGAATAAAACGTCATGCAATTCAAGGTCATGTTGCGGGCAAAAAATCTCAGGGTTATCATAAGTGAAAAAATATACTTACCCAACTAAATCAGCAGCAAGAACAGATCTAAGAAGCTCTAATCGAGATGGCAGCGTTCTGTGAATCTCTGATGAAGGAAAAGGAGTGTGAAGAAACCAACCAACTTTCATATTGCTGTTATAGTCCTTCAGGCATTTTGGAAGATACATAAGATGGTAATCATGGCACCAAACAACGTCCCCCTCTTCATAATGTTCATTCACAACATCAGCAAACATCTGGTTAGCCCTTTTATATGCATCAAACTGAGATTGGAAGCTGCGAGTTGTTGCAAGCCTATCTTCTTGAGGAAGTCCAAGATAATGAAAAAGTGGCCAAAGGATATTGTTGCAGTAACCATTGTAATATTGATGTACTATTTCTTCATCAAGAAAAACCGGAATGCATCTCTGCCAGAAAGAGAAATTCATTCGCATAGTTATATTTCTTAATCCTTGCCGCTAAGATAAAAAAAAAAGTAAAAACTATAGAATGTTAAAAGACCTTCTCAGCCAGTGCCTTTCTAAGTGCCTTTTGCCCCACTAAATCCGGCACATTTACGCCAGCCCATCCAATCCATTTAGCATCAACATCCTTAACACCTGCATAGGCATCAAGGCAAGCCAATACATTTTCAAATTATCATGCAAGCAAGACATACCATTTTTCAAATAATTTTACATGTTGCATGAACTGGAATAGATAAGAACAAGCAAACAGAATCTACAAGGCAAAGATATAACTATAACTCCCAGTTACAAGATCATATGAACACAAACCTCAGCAATCAGAATTTCTATGACTCGTAAATCCATACGAAGATAAGTTGCTCACTATAAAGGAAATAACTTTGATACGCTTACCAAGAAGCGCACTGACAAGGCCGCCAGCGCTGACCTCCAGTGACCAGGAATCCTCACCACGCCGGCATGCAGACACTGGAAGACGATTAGCCACCACTAACAGTCGTTGCTTCATGGTCTTCCCCTCTGATGGCCTAAATCCATTTCCAAATATCCTAGAAGCAAGAGGGGAGGCCCCCAACATCTCAGCTTCATGGACATCAGCCACTCCCATCTCATCTTTAGGGAGGAACTCGGGACTGATACTGTTAATCCACCTGCTGTCAGGTGCATCGTAGTCATCGTTGCTGTAAATTTTGTTGAACTTCCTGAGTTCCCTTTCACGAAGCAGCCTATCAACCCTGGTTTGGCTTCGACTCGTGTACTTGTTTCCCAGCATATGGAGACCGCCGGAGGGCAGCTTCACAAACCCAACAGCTTAGATGAGCCTCTCCACTGCACTTTTTTACAATTGAATGAAACATAAACTAATAAGAATCTGAAAATAACCAAAAAAAAAAGAAAAAATCAAAATTTGATTCACGCCGACTAGCAGCAAATACTGTAGTTTAGTAAGGAGAAAGCGTTACGGTAACAATCGAAACATATGTTTCTCTCTCCGAAAGATAAAATTCACGCCATTCCGGCTCATGCCACAGGTACAGAAGCAGAGAACTTTTAAAGCTAGTTAAAAAAGAAACAGGATTCTAACTGATAAGCATGCACGATAAAGGAAACAAAAACAGAGATAAAACGAGAAGGTTCCTTTGTTTGTTTTTTATTTTTATTTTATTTTCTTTTTTTTCTTTTTTTTTCTTTTTTTTTTTTTGAGGGGAAATTATGCCCAACCCAATGGGCCACCGTTTCTTCGCCGAGAGAACGACGTTGACAGAACACTGGGAAATTTAAAAATCCCACCAGCATTGGAGATCACCGCAGCAAAAATGGTAAAAGGTGAAAAAGGGAGAAAGTAAAGAAAAAACTGTAGTAATTTCATCTTAAACTCGATTCACCTCCATATCCATACACAGGCAACATTCAGTGTTATTAGGTAAAGAACAAAAAACAAAAACTAGATTCTAGTTCAGATAGCAGTATTTAGCCCTCATTCTCTTCCATCTCTCTCTCTCGATCAATCGTCCGACGAAAACGTAGATTTCAATAGCGATGAAATGCAAAATTTAGATAGAAGTATATCGTCGGGGCATTCGGCAACTCGCCTAGATTTGGAGTGCGAAAAGATTTTATACAGAACACAGAAGAAACGAAAGGGCAGAGAAAGATTCACCGCTTCATTTCCTCCTTGAATCCATTCCTGCGCGCCTTAGCCCGCCCATCAACAGAGCAACCCGCTTTCTCCTCCCTTTTTTCTGCGATGAATTAACGAAGAGAAGGATAGGAAAACAGAACCAATATGCGGGTTGCCCGTGCGACATGCATATCTATTTCTATATATAAATATATATATATGACCGGGTGAGGCCGGTGGAGCCAGCCGGCAAATTTTCGGCGTTTTGATTGGTGGCATTGGCCGGCAACTCGGCCAAATTGGCGTGTTGAATGATGAGTGCAACCGGGTCTTGAATTGGATTTGTTAAATGTCTTGTCCGGCCCGGCCAATAAGTTATATTTGGTCTGATTATGGTTGGAATGGTAAATGATTTGATTTCGAGCTGAGTTAAAAATTAACCTGAGTAGATTGAGATCGGCTTGAAATCGATTTGTGGCTTGTTATATTATATTTAAAGCCAGCTTGGTACGAAATTCAATCGAGCTTGATGTGGCTTGAAATCAAAACGAGCTAGCTCAAATTGAGTTGTTTGGATCTGTTCAACTCGAAATCGGCTCAATCCGGCTCACAATCGAGTTGAAATTGACCGGTGAGTTGTTATACTCAATTTTATTTGGAATTATATATATAATTTTTATAGACAAAAACTATTTTGAGCTGATCTAGAGTTTGAGCCGATTCATGTATAGCTCCAAATTAGCTATAAAAAAAAAATTAGATTCAAAATTTTTGTACAGTTCAGCTAGTTAATTTTGATCCAAGCAAAAATTTAAATCAATTTTTGAACTATTAAAGATCTTCGAGCTAAATTCACAGCCCTAGCTCAGGCTCAACTCATCAATTCATGCATCATATCATTTAAATTTTATTAATATAGATATTTTGTTTCTAGAGATATCCTGGCATTTCGAAAAGTATGGAGCTTTATTTTGCTAGGTATTTACATAAATACCAACCGATTCTTATTTAATATTACGTATCTACTACCAAGTTCTTCCACAATAAACATATCCACCACTCCGCCGGTTAAAGTTTGCCAACAGGATCACGGTGCAGGAGTTGAAGCTCTCGAAAGCTGGTGGGATGTTGGTGTAGGAGTTGAAGCTCACGAAGGCGGGTGTGACGAAGTGGGAGAAAAATGATGCTTACCTTCCTCAATGATTTCAGGTAAGAGCGGATCGGAAAGAGGAGAAAGATGAAAGTTTCGGAGGACTTCGTACAATGTGATCCGGTCTTTGCCTTCCCTTTGAAGCTTTAGAAGGTCTTTGTACGTTGTGATTTGGTTCTTGTCTTCCATTTCAAGCTCGTGAATGTGGGTGGGAGGATTCTGGTATGGTTTTGAGTAAATGTGGGGTGGAAGGAGGAGAGAGAAGAGAGTTTCGAATGTCTTTGTACGCTGCTGTTGAACTTTTATTTGTCTCTGAACTTTTATTTGTCCATCAATCACATTCAAGGAATAAAACGTAACTAAGTGTACATTAGAAACACATTTACATGAATCTCGAGGAGATCCAATGAATAAAAGGACAAATGAGTACGACTAAAGGGGGCCTACAAGTAGAAGACCAAAGGGTTAATAGGCAGAAGATCAAGAGTCCACGGGCTGAAAACAAAGGGTTCATTAGCGAAATACCAAAGGACCTACCGGACTACATCAATCCCACCTTAAATTAGGGCTAGAAGTCAGTCGGGTGCAGGCCACCCGAACCGAAGGCAGAAGCTTATCAAGCTGCGCAAAGGCTTCTGTGTGCCTCGATGCACAACCCAACTTAAGGGAAGAGTTCATCATTTACAATCATCTCATGGGTGCCCTTAAAATTCCTCATCAAGGGTTGATGATTGATCAAAACATAATAAACGAAGCATCCCAAAGGATCCCCTCATTAAGGAGTGAGTTGTCTATAATATTACGGTGATTCACCCTCTTTCTGATAGCCTAGACTTACTTTGTCAACAGAAGTTTCTCATCTAGGTATCCATAGTCAACAATCAGCCCAGAATAGTCAACCGACAAAACCAAGCCGATTAAACTATGTCTGGCCAACCCAAAGACCATTAAAGGTCGATCGACAACAACGATTCAGCACATTTAGACAAATTGGTCTCTCCGAACCAAGACCAATTGATTTCAACCAAACGAATCATATGGTAGCCGTGCCGAAGGCCTATACATATAAGATGCCTAAAATATCTCGTAATACCCTCATAAAGCAAAGAAAAGTATGTAACTTCATATATTGTACCCTTNCCACCCGAACCGAAGGCAGAAGCTTATCAAGCTGAGCAAAGGCTTCTGTGTGCCTCGATGCACAACCCAACTTAAGGGAAGAGTTCATCATTTACAGTCATCTCATGGGCGCCCTTAAGATTCCTCATCAAGGGTCGATGATTGATCAAAACATAATAAACGAGGCATCCCAAAGGATCCCCTCATTAAGGAGTGAGTTGTCTATAATATTACGATGATTCACCCTCTTTCTGATAGCCTAGACTTACTTTGTCAACAGAAGTTTCTCATCTAGGTATCCATAGTCAACAATCAGCCCAGAATAGTCAACCGACAAAACCAAGCCGATTAAACTATGTCTGGCCAACCCAAAGACCATTAAAGGTCGATCGACAACAACGATTCAGCACATTTAGACAAATTGGTCTCTCCGAACCAAAACCAACTGATTTCAACCAAACGAATCATATGGTAGCCGTGTTGAAGGCCTATACATATAAGATGCCTAAAATATCTCGTAATACCCTCATTAAAGCAAAGAAAAGTATGTAACTTCATATATTGTACCCCCTGTTTTATAAATAATTGGATCATTTCCTAAGAAATTACTAATCAATCATTCATATTATTGTTCATTGATGTACACTTCCCTCTTTCTTTATCTCTATCATGTTTTACACTCTATTTATTGGGTGTGATTCATAAACAAAATTGAATTCAATGCTCTAAAAAGTGTGGTGAGTTTANCTGTTTTATAAATAATTGGATCATTTCCTAAGAAATTACTAATCAATCATTCATATTATTGTTCATTGATGTGCACTTCCCTCTCTCTTTATCTCTATCATGTTTTACACTCTATTTATTGGGTGTGATTCTAAACAAAATCGAATTCAATGCTCTAAAAAGTGTGGTGAGTTTGTATCATGCCACAAATAATAAGAGGAGCAGCACATGGAGTAAAAATCCCAACAGACGCCAACAATATGGAGTGCACCACGGAGTTTGTTCATCATCAAATTTAAATGCTAAAAGGTCACATGATGGATGCCCTCAAGGAAAATTTGGCTCGGGGAAGGGAGCAGAACCTTCTAGAGATAGGACCGGCGCCCAAAGACCAAATGGCATCCCTACTTGTGGAAAGGAAAGAAGATTTTTGGTACTTTGATAGTGTTAGGTTGTCATCGATATATAAACAGTGATTCGGGTGCACTGAGGTGCCCCACTAGTAGAGTGTAAATGAGTTGAACAAGAGCGACCCCAGCTCAGCTCGTGTTCTATTCATTAAAAAAAATAGTGTTCTAGTTCAGTTCATTTATATTTTGAATACAAAATTTATTCATGTAAGGCTCCTTTGCTTAACAAGCCGAACAAAGTGCCGTATAATGTTAAGAATAGGGGCAAAATTTAAATCTTTTTATTTAAATTTAAAAATTATTTAAATATAGCTTAATATATTTTTATTCTATTTTTTAATTAATAATTTTAATTGATTATAAATCATTGTAGCTTTGTAGACAATTAATTTATTTAAAAATAATACTCATCACTATATATATATATATATATATATATATATATATATATATATATATATATATTTAATTTGTGTGTCTATCTCTTCAGTAAAGTTTTTACTTACACATTCTAATAATAAAAAAAGTGCATTTGCAAGCATAGATTAGGTGGTTATAAATGAGAATCATAAATTCATTAGTCCACCATCTTAATTAATTAAGAGCTAGTGAAGGCGATGCTAGGGATATATATGATGCAGATAATATTGGCTCAATGAATGTTTCATTACTAAAGCATCAATTTGGGATTACAACCCAACTTTAGAATGTACTCAGAACTAATAAACTCTTGGTATGGGGAATACATGGATAATTCTTATCCTATAAGGATCGTTGCTGAAAAGTATCTTCAATTCAGTGGTTATTTATATAATCATCTCATGTTCAAGTTTACTCTCAATGTATCTAAAAGCTACAAGATTTTTTGCAAAACAGAGAAGAAGAGATTGTTAACCAATATTTGATGAAGAAGAACATTCAATTTTGTTGAAGAAGTAAGAAAAAAAAGAATATATTTTTCACAATTTCAAAAAAAAATATATAATCATAAAGCTACGAAGTTAGTATAAGTAAATGTATTTGAGATCAAGAAGCATAAATCACAACATATTTACATTTCGGATGTTAGATTAAGAGAATGTCACCAAACTCGGTTATAACTTATGAGATGATGCATAATCAAGAAAAAGTTTGTTAGATTTAACCCTTATTTTTGAAGTCAAATATAATAATATAAAATATGAAGAGGGATTATATGATTGATTTATACTTTGAAACACTATATCTCAGAAGTAATATATATCGATTGATGACTGCAATAGGAAAAACACTTGAGGAACTTAAATTTTGCTAAACCAATTCAAAGGAGACTTTCAAACCATTTAGAAAGTCTTTCTCACTTCCTTAGTTTTTCATTATGAAATTATGATTTTAGACTTTTAAAAATCTCAAAAACATAAAATATTTTGGATAAAAATTTAAGATTAGTAAACTATTAATTCAACTTCTTTAAATAATAACTCTTTTCTTG
>JXCR01128569.1:14042-25585 GCA_002079205.1 Phalaenopsis hybrid cultivar | reverse complement strand
TATATATATATATATATATATATATATATATATATATATATATATATATATATATATATATATTGTAGTAGACTCATTAATTCACAATGTTAAAACATTTCATATTTATTAAAATTTAAGTTTCACAATGTTTCCTTTGATTATGCTACAAAATTGTATGGAAGTTATGTGTCCTTCATTTTGGGAGATTTATTATAGTATTACATTTATAATGATTATAAGAATATATCAAGTTTGTGGTTAATTTTGATTATTATGTAAAACACAGTTTAGTCTTTATCATTCCATAAAAGATGAAACTTGGAATTTGGCAATTCATTTTACATAACATATAGATTCACTTAAAGCATGAAATTAAGGATCTCATACATATATGATACATCTCCAGCAAATCTTCATCATCTGACACGAATCTCGAAGCTTGACATAGATTTTGATGCGACTTTTGAGCAAAAAATATTCAGACCCGATAAAAACTCATATCGAACTCCGATTTCAACAAACATACAGTCAAAGTGGCAGGTTCTACAAGAAGAACTCAATATTACCAAAATTAGTCAAATCAAGCTCAGATCAAGTCATTAAATCACCCTTAAAAGTTTTTTTGGACATACTTAGAATTTTAAATGAATGTCAAATTTAGCAAGCCTATAATAGAATTGAGCATCTCAATAAGATAAATCCAACGAGCCCAAAATTGCTCAATTCTGACATTGTTCTGGCACTCAAATGTCCACCAAAACGTCGTTGAGTCTCACATCTATCATGAGAGGAGGTTGGAGGCTTGTGATAGAACTTGAATCATTGAGAAGGTTCAAAAAATGAGGTCATCGACCGTCACTCTTATTGAGTTAATCTGTGAGGACATTCAAAAGCTATTAAAATTCAACTGAGAGATCCAGTACCCAATGTGGGCGTCCAATACTATCATAGTGTAGAAGTCAAACATCATGTGATAGATGTTTGTGGACTTTAACAACTTGAACATCTTCTGTCTGAAAGACAGTTATCCCTTGTCTTGGATCGATGCACTCATGGATGCAACAATCAGTTACTCTGTCATAAACTTTTTTTACTCATCCTCTGGCTACCACCAAATCAAAATGCACCCGACCGATGAGTAGAAAGCCACATTCATCACCAGTGCCCCTCGGACTAACCCATGATTGTTGGATATAATCTTTACAAAATAGAATGGAAAAATTATTGAGATGTGTGCGGATGTTGTTTTGATAAAAAAAAAATGCCCAATACTTAGAAAATTTAGTACAAGTCTCAATTCGCTCATGTACACCTTCAGAGTATCCACAAACAAATGTTTAGGCTACCTCCTAACTCTGAAGAGAACAAAAGCCAATCCAAAAAGGTGTTGTTGCTAATTAATATGTCATTCTCTTGGAACACCAAAGAAATACAAAAGTTGACTGGTCAAATCGCATACCTAAACCAGTTCATCTCAAAATCGAGCGACGAGTGCACTACCTTTTTCAAAACTTTAAGATGAATAAAGAATTTGTTTGGTCGATTGAATGTCAATAAAATTTCAAAAAGCTAAAAGATTCCTTAACGCCTCTGCAACTCATCTAGAGCCCAAAACCGAATGAAGAGCTCTCACTATACTTGGAGGTAGTACTTGATGCCATTAAGGTGGCTTTAATCTGAGAAGAGTTAGGGAAGCAGTTTCTGATTTACTTTTTTAGTCAAATCCTCAGAGGCGCTGAGCTCATGCATCTGATTCTTAAAAAAAATAATGCTTACTCATTATTTCTATCTGCAAGATGAGCTCATATTTTCAAGCACACCAGGTCAGGATCATCATAAACCACCGCACAATGTTGCCCTCACTAGACCTTAGCAATCCGGTCAGCTCCACAAATGAGCAGTGAAACTCAACGGATTTGATTTTATCTCTTATGTGTCTGGAACCGCAATCAAGCACAAGCCATAATCGATTTCCCGACCAATTTTTTTGAATCGAGCATGTTGGGCGAAGGAATGGCAACTGACAATCGTACCCAATCCATATTAATCATCTTGGTCATAGACTATCATTTAGACATTTTTTTTTATCTTAAACTTTGAATTCTTCTCATCGTAACACTCATTCTAATTGTAAATTTGTGAGAGTTGAATACCATTTAAATAGAGACATGAAGGTTCTTATCGTATTCAAAGTATTTGATTTGGGACTAGTTGACTATTTCATTTGACTATAAACACGTTACAATTTAAGTTTGGATGATTATAAATTTAATGTCAAAAAATTTTGACTTAACATTTCATAAAGATCCATATTTGGTCAAATGAATTTTTTTATGTTGGAGTTACAGCATATCTTATGTACTATTATTATATAAATTTGCATTAATCTAATTATATCCCTCCTAAGTAGATTCTTATTGGTCTAAACCATCTTATTAGGCCCTTGTTGCTAAGCAAACTCCAACCACTAGGGGAACAACAAGCCTTTAAATATATGAAAGGTATATCTCATATTTGATTCTACAACTACCTTCTTCTTTTAGCATAATGTCACATAATTCTTATATGCAAATTAGTATTCTTTTTTTCCACTGTTCAATAGCACGACAAGAAAATTAGCTCGTGTTAAAAACATTGCCAGTGCACAGACTTTAGAAAGTATTGCGAAAAACCTTTTTTTTTTTAATTTTTCAAAGTGGTTTACAGATCTAAAACCTAAAATCTCATATTTAAACGTGTAATACTTTTTCCCCTTTAAAAGAAATGACCAAAAGCTATTACACGAATCTTCAGTCACTCCTAATGTGTATAACAATTCGAGTACTACCTCCATAAGACTCACGTCATCAGATGAGACTCAAACCCCAACCTGATGAGTCTTATACCGAGGATGCCAACCAGCAGGCCGGGAGTACTTAATTTTTTTAGTATTACATAAAAAAAAATAACATTGATGTATATTTGTGAAATATATTTTATTTCATGCATAATATTAAGAGGTCATAAATGTAATTACATAGTTTATGGATTGAGGACAGAGTTGACTTTCTAATGGGCAAGTTGTCTGGTAGTTAATTCCATTACAAATAAATTTATTTTATTTAATTTAATAATTAAAGTTAATGAGGAAAGTTGGATCGAGGGTATGAAACTGACATTTTCTTTGACCGCCGCAAACTAGATACTTCTTTAATAGTCGTAAATCGTTGACTAATGGGATAGAGTTGACCTTCAATTAAATAAATAATATTTAAAAATAGGGAGAACTGAAATATAAATATCCATAAAGTATATATAAATTAGTACGATTGCATTAAAAATTAANTTAAGAGGTCATAAATGTAATTACATAATTTATGGATTGAGGACAGAGTTGACTTTCTAATGGGCAAGTTGTCTGGTAGTTAATTTCATTACAAATAAATTTATTTTATTTAATATAATAATTAAAGTTAATGAGGAAAGTTGGATCGAAGGTATGAAACTGACATTTTCTTTGACCGCCGCAAACTAGATACTTCTTTAATAGTCGTAAATCGTTGACTAATGGGATAGAGTTGACCTTCAATTAAATAAATAATATTTAAAAATAGGGAGAACTGAAATATAAATATCCATAAAGTATATATAAATTAGTACGATTGCATTAAAAATTAGCAGTAAGAAACAATCTTAATTATTCAATGACGGCTCAAACCTTAGAAATCAAATATTATTTTAAGTTTTTTATATAAATTATTTTTTAATAGATGCTATAAATTAACAAAATGCTTAATCTACGTTTTGGCATCTTATCTGGTGCGGTGGCGTTTTAAAAACACACCTGATTTATTTGGGTAAATTACGTTTTGATAGCTTATGCGTTTTGAAAACGCTGAAAGCAGTGTTTTCACACCGCATGACAGCTTTCATTATTCTATTTTTTTATGTAAAAGTTGAAAGTTCTTTTTTTTTTTGCATTCTTGTACATTTTAAATTAAATAGTAAATAAGTAAATCTTCATAGATCTAAAAAAAAAACTCAATTAAATGGATTAATTTGACGAAATATGCAATTTTGTTTTTTTTGTAAATAATTTAGTTTAATTAATTTGTTACTATAATTATTTAGGGTCTATTTGAGGCAGCCCAGGAAGCTGCTGCAGGGAAGATGACTGTCTCTTTGTTGTAGTTGTATCAAAATAGCTACGGGGCAGCTGTTTCTGGAAAAATGACTATTATGCCATTATTCGGTAAATCTCTCTAAAATAGAGTATAAAATAATTTTTTTCATTAAACAAATTATTTCTTAAGCAATAAATTAACATTAATTAATATAGAAAATAAATTATTTATTAACATAGGAATTGAGTGGTATATATGTAAACNAACAGTAAGAAACAATCTTAATTATTCAATGACGGCTCAAACCTTAGAAATCAAATATTATTTTAAGTTTTTAATATAAATTATTTTTTAATAGATGCTAGAAATTAACAAAATGCTTAATCTACGTAAGAAAACGCGACCAGTAAAATTAAGGGTATGTTTGGGGCAGTTTATTTGGTGCGGTGGAGTTTTGAAAACGCACTTGTTCTGTTTGGGTTTGACAGCTTATGGGTTTTGAAAACGCTGAAAGCAGCGTTTTCACACCGCACCTACCTAGGTGTCGTGGCAGCTTTCTTTATTCTATTTTTTATGCAAAAGTTGAAAGTTCATTATTTTATTTTATTTTTGCATTTTTGTACATTTTAAATTAAATAGTAAATAAGTAAATCTTCATAGATCTAAAAAAACTCAATTAAATGGATTAATTTGACGAAATATGCAATTTTGTTATTTTTTGTAAATAATTTAATTTAATTAATTTGTTACTATAATTATTTAGGGTCTATTTGAGGCAGCTGCAGCTGCGCTGCCCAGGAAGCTGCTGCAGGGAAGATGACTCTCTTTGTTGTAGTTGTATGAAAACAGCTACGGGGCAGCTGTTTCTGGAAAAATGACTATTATGCCATTATTCAGTAAATCTCTCTAAAATAGAGTATAAAATAATTTTTTCATTAAACAAGTTATTTCTTAAGCAATAAATTAACATTAATTAATGTAGAAAAATAAATTATTTGTTAACATGGGAATTGAGTGGTATATATGTTAATCTTTATTTACATATTACAAGAAAATAACTAATTAGTTATTAATTATATTAATATCAATTACATATAATTTATTGAATGAATTTAAAACTAAACTATTTACTAATTAATAATAATAATAATAATAATTGTAAAGTTTACTTAACTCCTAATAAGTAATCAATGAAATTAATACAATTAACTTAAATAAATATTGGCTCAGGGTTTGCATGTTGCTCCTGCCCTCTCCAAAACCATCGCCTTCGTGTTGCACCAGGGTTCACAGAGCGGAAGCGTTAAAAGCCGAGGGGTGAAGCTGGGCCGCGGGAGAGCAGGGGAGTTTCGCATTCGTAGTAAATCGCGGCGGCACGGCCGCCGCTCCAAGCTGACCCTCAGTTATATTCAATGAAATACCTCTATTTTATCAAAATAACTATATAAATAACAATGAATGAAGAANTAATTATATTAATATCAATTACATATAATTTATTGAATGAATTTAAAACTAAACTATTTACTAATTAATAATTATAATAATAATTATAAATTTTACTTAACTCCTAATAATTAATCAATGAAATTATTACAATTAACTTAAATAAATACGGGCTTCGGGTTTGCATGTTGCACCCGCTCTCTCCAAAACCATCGCCTTCGTGTTGCACCAGGGTTCACAGAGCGGAAGCGTTAAAAGCCGAGGGGTGAAGCTGGGCCGCAGGAGAGGAGGGGAGTTTCCCGTTCGTAGTAAATCACGGCGGACTGCTGCCGCTCCAAGCAGACCCTTAGTTATATTCAATGAAATACCTCTATTTTATCAAAATAACTATATAAATAACAATGAATGGAAGAAAATGCTAGATATGCAAATAACAATGTTTCGGGTACTATTATGTAATTGTTCTTAAGAAAATTGATGAATTTAAGCTCTTTTTTAAAAAAAAATNATATGTAAATAACAATGTTCCGGGTGCTATTATGTAATTGTTCTTAAGAAAATTGATGAATTTAAGCTCTTTAAAAAAAAAATGCAATTTGCATTAATTTCATGAAGAAGAGTAGCTGACAATAAACAATTGGGTGTGGCGACCTACATTGTTTTCCATTAGTCAAAGCTAGGGCTGTCAAAAAAGCTCGTTGTTCGCGAACAGTTCGTGTTCGATTCATCAATGAATTTGTGTTCGATTTGTTCGATAAGTAGACGAGATGAACATTAACAAATTTTTTTCGTTCGGTTTGTTAAATGAACCAAACACGAACAGTANAAACAATTGGGTGTGGCGACCTACATTGTTTTCCATTAGTCAAAGCTAGGGCTGTCAAAAAAGCTCGTTGTTTGCGAACAGTTCGTGTTCGGTTCATCAATGAGTTTATGTTCGATTAGTTCGATAAGTAGACGACATGAACATTAACCAATTTTTTTTGTTTGGTTAGTTAAATGAACCAAACACAAACAGTANGTTCGCAAACAGCTCGTGTTCGACTCGTGTTCGGCTCGTTCATTAAGAAACGAACACGAACAGTGACTTCACAAACAATTTCAAACACGAGCATATTTCAAACAAACTAAATTTCAAACGAACCAAACACGAACACAAGCTATGTTCGTTAGTGTTCGATTCGTTTACAGCCCTAGTCAAAGCTCCAATACTTTGAAAATGTACGTTGTAAAATTGCTAAAAGACCATTAAAAACTATATAAATTAGATTATTTACATATATACCGCCTAATTCTTATATATTTACATATCTAACACCTTTATGCCACCCAAATATTTCATATCATGTCGAAAAAATCACTATTTTGCTTCTTGAAAAGGAATACAACATTCCATGCATGGATAACATGGCACAGGGAGAAGTTGGTGCTTTGGGGTTAGATATATAAATATATAGGAATTGGGTGGTATGCATGCAAATTTTCATAAAACTTGTAAATTCTTGGCATTTACAAAAATGGATAAGGATTTGTTTACTGTCATTAGAAGGTTGAAAAGCTACATTTCTATGAAGGTTATTTGCAACCCATGTTTGGATGGTATTCCTCTTTATGATAACTATGGAGTTATTTTTGAGTGGTTTGGCTGCCTGTTTAATGCCGCTCTTAAAAATTTCATTCATGAGAAGAGCTTGACATTTTCTTCTACTTATTTTGCTCCTATGGAATGTATTAACTTCATCACACAGACCCCTATTTACAATGTCGGGCAACATTTGTTGCTAATGGGATCATTTATTCTATCAATTACAGAAGTAGGAAATTGAAATTCAAATGTGATATTCCTTGTAACATTTCCTCTCTCTTTCACTTAACAGTGATGCCTGACGCTTATGATTCCGTTTAAAGCTCATTGTGTATTTTCTTTCTCTTGGAGGCTTTCCACTTTATTATTGGGAAGTTCTACTTTAACTGGATTGATTTACATGCTCACGTTGTTATGGTGGCATCTCTACCTCTGATTATTAGATCCCTTGGATATGACTTTTGTTATTTTTTGGGTAGCAATAATGTGTGTCAAAAGGTTTCTTTGGGGCTACTGACTTATTCATTTATCAACACTCGCTTATGATGCCTATTGTTGTCTATTGATATTTGTTTAGCCTGGGTGTGTCTGATCATTGGTGACTGCTATGGCTTTTCTGCCTCATTTTCGTGAATGAAGTTGGAATTGATTTCTTTCTTTATGCCTGAGCTCCCACTAGACCACTGGTCAACTTGTCATATTTGTTTCTTCTTTGTTATTGTTTGTTTCTTTATTTTGAGGCTTTTCTGTTTATTTTTCTCTTTTGGTTCTTTTTAGATCTCGGAGTCGCCAGCTTGCCTTTTTGTATGTCGTCGTATAATTTCTCTATTCGAGTAAATCTCCCTCTTGAACCAAATGAATGATTCGAAGAGGAGAGGAATCGAATAGTGAACTAACGTACTACAACAAATAGGCAAACACTGTTCAATGATGTCCTTATGTATTTGAGAACTACATTCCCTTGTACTTCTTTTTGATTAAATGATAATTATAGGTGTTGCCCTCAACTTTTCCAACAAAAAAAAACGAATAATATTATTTATGGTTTAAAAAAGCCAAATACATATTTTCATACTTTGTTTTGAAGCACCAAAGTGATATGTACGTATATGAATATTTATGTGCGAGATATGTTAATACATAAGAATTGTGTACTAGGTATGTAAATTTCGCAAATGTGAAAGCCATGGATCTTGAGAGCAAATCCCTTGATAACTTAATGCCATAACATAGCTCTCTCAAATTGGCTATATTCACAAACATTGTTTTCTTGTGGGGAAAAAAATTACTAGAACAAAATGAAAAAAGTGTTGTATAACATTAAAAAAAATGTATAGAATATCTACTAAAAGATACGTGAAACCCAAAAAACTAACTATAAAAGATAAATAGAGATGCATATATTTGCAATACCAAAAAATATATATCTGATAGTAATGAACAATTATATACATGTTAGACATTCAAAACTGTGCTACACATCGAAGGTTACTGATCCACGAAGTGGCGATGCACACGTTAACGACACACTTATATAAGCTGATCAAACTATATTCAAATTTTGAGTCTAATTGTTGATCCCATGAGAAACTTATTATTTTTCAGCAAAATATTTAATTACTAGTTTACTAATCATAATTTTAGTTCAAATGATTTAGATTTAGGGGTTTAAAAAGTTTCTGAATCCTAATTTTAAAGTTAATGATTAAAACTAGATGAAGGAGTTTCTCCAATTGTTTGAAAGTCTCATTTGAATTGGCTTAATAAAACCCAAGTTCTTCCAGGAGATTCTCCCACTGCAGTTGTCAATCAGCCTAATACTTATTATTCTCCTCTTAGTAATAACAAGCATTGGAGTTTCATATTGTAATTAAGTTTCCTTAACCTTGCAAGAATTCTTAGGAATTCACACACCCAATAATAACTGCAAATGTTTAATGTCAATATTCCTATTTCACTAAACACTTCTATTTTAACCTAATTATGCTTTAGGCTTTTTTCGATAGTCTGAGATTGCAATGATTTTTAACAATTGAGATAGCCAATTTGAATGTAAATTAAGAGCAAAAAGTTAAAATAACAACTTGGACATTCAACTTTTCAAGAATCTAACATGGATTTTCCTAGATTTTAAAGAAAATCATTCCAAAAAAGTTTAAGTGATAAACATGATTTGAACAAAAAACATCAATTATATTAATAATCCAAACCAAATTTACAAAGTACAAGAAATTGAAAAATCATATTGGCGAAAGCTTGTTCCCATGGAAAAAATCACCCTCTGTGATCTCCTCTGTTTGATACTATCACACACTGAACTATTCACATTACAAAAGCCCTCACTCTAACACACTCTAAGGCTTTCCTCACATTCTAGGACAACCTTGACCCCCCATTCTTCATACAATGTTTTATAAAGAATATTACCTCAAATCATCATTTGAATTGCAAAACTACTTTATGTCAGCGGGAGCGTCGGGGCACTGCTAATGTAGTGTTGTAGTGTTATAGTTGGATGTGGTGGCATTGCATGAGAATTTGTCACAAGGAATGGACTGAGATTGCAAATTATTGTCTTAGCATTGCATGAGAATTTAAAACACACTCAATTAAAAGAAAATAATCAGTAGAGACATCCAAAGTTCTTACGTGGAAAATCAAAAAAGAAAAAAAAACCACAAGGTCTCACCTAATTGAAGAGATATACTAGAAATTGGTGATTACGGTTATAACCCCTGATCCCACAGACAGTAAAGAGTTACACAGTCTCTTGAGTTATAATGTTGATGCGCGGATGAACTTGTCACAAGGACTGGGCTGAGGTCGATGGAGATTAGGAGTTGCCAAAAAGTGGTGATCAACGATGTTTGGCGGTGATCGATGATTGTATGAGTGATGTTGAACTTCAGCTCCTTCTCTAAACTCCAGTCTTCTTTGGGCTTCAAGCTCTCTCTCTCAAGAGAGGGGTAGGGCTTTATTTATAAAGTTCTTGTCACAAACTTATATTCAACTAACCAGCTCGACAAAAAAAAACTCAATGACACCAAAATTGGCCACATCTGAACCAAATCAAACCTAAATCAAGTCATTAAACTGCTTTCAAAATCTTTTCAGGCATATTTGAAAGATTAAACTAAGGTCGAATCTAGTGAGTTTATAGTCAAATTAAACATCTTGACAAGATGAATTCAACGAGTCGAAGATCTCTCAATCCGAGATCGTTAAGACACTAAAATATCTATCAAAGATTGTTTGAACAAGCAAATATCTTCGGGCAGTCCGATCAGAGTAGTTCATATACTTCATTAATTGCAATCATAACTCTATAGTTGAATATAAGTTTGCTAACATTGGAGCTCTGAACTAATTTTAATTGAAGTCTGCACATTTTTTTGCTCGAAATATTGTTCTTAGATCTATGTCATGCCTAGAGAATTGTGTCGGATGATAAGAATTTGTTGATGGCGTATCAATGGTATTCATATTTATAGAAGATAGAAAAATAAAAATATAAATTACATTATTACTTTATTTTAAGGAGAGTTGCATAGGGTATTCTAGTCTTTTGTCGTTAGAGCATAGTGATCGTGAGCTCGTCGGCTACTGGATCTGGGCTTCAATCAATAACCAGCCGGAAAAATGGTCTAGCCAAGGTGGCTGGCCTAAGAGGAGGCCGGTTAGATGGTCGTCCGACCAAAGGAGGCCGCCGGAGAGGGAGATGGGCCAGCTGTGGGTGGCCACTTGGTTGGACGTGTTTCGATCGGTTGACTGAAAAGCTTCAGATCCTTATATTTCTTGTTATACACTAACACTATTTCTTTTAGAAAATTTTTTAAATATTAAAAATCAAAGTTTTGATGATAGATATATAATTACATAGGACATGTGTGGCATGCCAGTAATCCTTTCTTCTATTTATTTTTTATTTTTAAATATATGTTTATCCAGTATATTTTTTTTGTATGGTTTTAAATTTTATTTAAAAATAATGATTTTTCAAACATAAAAATAATTTAAATAATGCTCACCAACAAATAAATTTTATTTTAATTGAAAATAACTACAAGTAAGACAAAATAATAATTAAGGAACATTTATATACATAATACACACATTTCTTATCTATTTATATATCCAACATCATAACTTTAGTTTTTATATTTATAATTTTTTAGTACTATATATATATGTGTGTGTGTGTGTGTGTCTGCCTCATTGGTTACTGTCTTTCGTGTAAGTTTCTCGGGTCGGGGTTTGATTCCTGTGTACGATCGAATTGCACGCCTTTTTGGAAAGGGTTTCCGCTCTTCGGTCAAACTATTGGATTGATCGACGATCAACCTTAAAAGAGACATATATATATATATATATATATATATATATATATATATATATATATATATATATATATATATATATATATAAAA